>PVJX010007569.1:0-70226 GCA_004027295.1 Dolichotis patagonum
GGATGGCATACAGCTGGACTGGATGGCTGGGAGGCAGGACACAACACAGCAAAGAGCTAAGGAGACTCACTGGCCAGCAGTTAAAGTATGGGGCTCTTCACCTGGACCAAGTCCTACAGTTCGTTCTTTACATTTTTGGAGTTTGTATACAGACAGTAGACAATGTTGAAGAAAAATAAACCTTCATTGTTTTCAAGTTCCAAAGACTGTTCAGAAAATCCTTAAAATGGTTCTAGATAAAGTTAAGCAATAAATCAATCGAACTGTTTCGTGCAGCTATTGACAGGCTGATAACTTGGTGTTAGAACCTGTAGCAGTACTCGCAGCCTAGCCTTCTAGAACTCAGCACTTTTAAAGTCTTCTGTGGGCCATGTGGTGTATCAGCATCAATGCCATAATCCAAATAATATCTTCATAGAAGACCGAGTGGCAATTTAGGCATGGAAGCGCATGCGCTTTTCTAGCTAGGAACCTGAGAAGGTATAATAACGCAAGAGGCTAAAGAAGTGTGTCTTTAGCGTGACACACTTCTAGATAGATAGATAGCTAGATAGATACCGTGAACTTTGGGGGTTGACCTAACTAGCATCTATGATCAGCTCAACTGCTTGTTGTGACCTTTGTACATGAGTGGACTGTCTCATAACCTTATTCTCATTCTGCAAGGGTCAGAACTAGGGAAGAGCACCAGCATCATCAAGCTTCTGAGAAGACTAAGACAGCAGATAAAGCATAGTTCTCAGTACCCACGTATGTTAGGCAGAAAGTTACCATGAATATCCTTTGCCTGATCGTGCACATTTATTCTGGAAAGCTGTGTGGCAGAGCAAACATTGAAACGTCTCTCAAGTTAGTTCCGTGAACTGCCCCTTAGCTGCCATTTAAAGCCGCGGTGAAATCTGGATCTGGGTGGCATGGTGACTTTTTTGAATTTCAATTTCAATGTATCAGGCTTTAGTAAAACAACAGAAGGATGTAGGCGGTCTTTGTTATTTATGCAGCATGCTAAAAATTGTGTGCTAGACAGTAAATTAAGAAAAGTTGCCCTATAAATTTCAATTAATCTTACATTGGTTTCAAAATTTCACACATCATCACAAATCACATTTCCATAATCCACAGTACAAATTCAGGAAAAGGATATAAAACTGTGTTTAATTTTTGCTATTATTATTTTTCTCAAATGTGGCCATCCTTTAAATAAAGCATGAAATCAGTTGGATTTTCCTCTGTGATCTAAAAAAACAACATCGTCTTATTGACCACTGATGCTACTGAATTGAATCTAAATCACATTGTAAAACTTTGTTTCGTAAATGACCAGAACCATTCAAATTTCATCCCAAAAGAATGTGTGCACATATCCAATCTTTCTTGATTGATTTTGTGATTTTAAAGAAAATGTTCTAGGAGGCATCAGTTGATAATAAAATATGATACGCCAGAAGAGGGAGGTCTGTAGAGAAGAATGCTTAAAGGCTAGAACAAAAAATGGCTTAAAATCTTTCATATTTGATAGCACACATCAACTCAGCCTGCATGGTGTGTGGTGGTTGCGATTCTTAAAGCTGTTTAAAGTCGTGTGTATGTTTCTGTATGTGTGTGTACATGTGTGGTTGTGTGTGTTCGTATGTGTGTGGGAGAGGAAGAGAGAGCATGAGCTTTAACTTTAAATTAATACATCTTAGTTTCAGGTGAAGAGTTAGACACCTAGAAGACAGAACACATACCACAAAATTACTTCTTGAAGGAATTTATTATCTGGTGACAGAGTTAAGTACATGAAATAATTTGAGCAAATACATATTTCATTGTCTGTATTCATTAATATCAAAATCATTCTTTGATACCAGGGAGTTCAAAGGCCAGCCCAGAACTGTTTTTGGGACGCAGGTTACTGTGGATGGATTAAATTAGCATGAACAAAGTATTTTTATTCATGAATTTCAGGATCACTGGGTATGAAGAGTGAGGGTAATAGATCCTTAGGGGATGGAACCACTGTGGGGAAATGTCATGGGCCACCTGAGCTAAGCCCAGAGGAATGATGCTTGGATGTTTTGAAGAGGGAGAAGACACAAAGAGGGCTGAGGGCTGTGAGTGTGCAGAACCAGGGCAGAGAATGCTGCGTGGGTCACACGTGCTCTTCTGTGCGGTGCGGTATCTTGAGAAGTGGACACTGACACCAGCCTGCAGGGCGCAGCAGACATGATGATAACACTGAGAACCATTCTGAAGTTTTTGAGTGTGGTAGTGATGGAATGCTGATGATAGTTTGGGAGGATTAATGTCCAAAGGGAGAAAATAGATCATTACGGGTACTTATTATCTGCCTGTGATATTACTAAAATAAGGATTTATGTGCAAGATTTTAATTTAAAGAAGAGTCCAGGTATACCAATAGGGAGGTATGGAAGCAGGAAAGAAAGAAGAGGCAGATAAAAGAGTGAGTGTTATTAAGCAGGTCACACACAGATAACTGGAACTGAAGCCCCCGGAGACCCTGTGAGCCAATAGCCAACACACTTTCAAGTAATCTCACCTGATGGGAGGGAAGCTGGGGATTGACGTTCTGTCCCCACATGACATCAGCAGAGGTGCTTTCTGGACATTCACTCATGAGTATTTCCAAATTGTCCTGTGTAGGGACTAAGACAAGACCCTCAGCAAATACCACACTGTGTGTGCCAAGGGGCCATAGGCAGGGCACTGATATCTCAGCACACATTTGCTGGGAAGATGCCCTGCGTTCCCTACATTTCCTTTCTTCCCTCCACTTAAGGGACAGCTCAGTTAGTTTTGAATACTCTATAAGCAAGAACTTTTTAAAGATTGCTGTGTCTTGTTTCACCAGTACATCCATGGAGGTAGTAACCAAAATGGCATGTGGGTTTAGACACTGTGCAAACTTTTCATCAAGTTAATTTCAAGTCCACCCTGCCTAATGTTCTCCTAAGAGTTTGCATAACTCTAGTGCTCCCATACATGGACAGCAGGTCCTCCTTCCCTCTTGGGAAAGGAGAAATGTGCTGAGTGTTCACACTTTACGAAGAGAAGTTGGATTCTCTATCATGGGGTCACCTGATATATTTGGGCATGGTGATCTCCCCTAAGAACGCATTGCATTCCAATCTTACTAAGATTGGCAGTGTACATAAAGGTGGTCTTATCTTATAGATTAATTAACTAATGCCTCCTGAATGCTCCTTTGCACTGCATTTGCATTCCAAACTCATGTATCCAACTGCTGACTCAAGATCTATGCTTGAATATTTAAGAAGCACTTCTAAGTTAAAATAACTGAAGCACATCATCTGCTAACCTGCTCATTTTGGTTAAGGGCAACTCCAGCTTTCCTGTCGTTCAGTTCACACATCATAGACCCCACACTGCCTCCTCTTTTCCTCACATTCCACATTTGCCACGAGGGTTACATACAACATGTAACATGTACCACAGGAGCAAAACCCACTGGCTCCTACTTTACAGTAAATACCCTGAGTCAGCCTTGTTCTCCACTGCTTCTCCAAGTCCCGTATCATCAGCACTCTCCTAGGTGATTGTAACAGCCTCTGTGATTTAGCACCTGGTTCCCTTCATTCTGTTTTCAGCCAGTTTCCCAAGGTCGCTCATAAAATGTGGGTCCAATCATGTTTCTCACTTTTCAAACCAACAAATTGCTTCCCTTCCAAGACCATAGCATCATCTTTGCGCTGCCTCTGTGCTCTCTCCTATACCTCCCCTACTTTGCCTGAATCACCCAGCTCTCTGACGCTCCTTGAATAGATTAAGCATATACCATTTCAGGGCTTTGTCCCCAGGAGCTGCTTTGCCTGTCGTGTTCCTCCTAAGATTCCAAGTGAAGAGGGCTTGCATCCTCTGCCCTGGATTTCCACCCAGATTTCATCTTGCCAGTGAATTTCATTCAACACAAGTCTAAATCAGCAAGTGCCTCAAACTTCCTTCCCCTCCTTGCCGTCTTACGGTACCCTGAGCACCGATCACGAACTTCTATAGTTCATCTCTCATTTTTTCTTTCGACTGTTTTCTTAGCCCTCTAACACTTAAATCCACATATCATTTTCTGCTCTTTATAGTCCCAGACTAATAAATAGGTGCTAAATAAATGCTGAATGAATAAGCTGAATGAGCATATGAATAAAAAAATTATTCCACAAAGGGACTTTCCTTTTGTTTACGCTGCATTTTTGTGTCAGCACTATTCCTAGGGAGACATCTGTATAATAGTTACAGGGAAAGGCCATTCCCTTTTCCTAGATTTATCTCCAAGAGACACCCTATGCTTTATTACATGGAGCCATTTCCAATAGTATTCCAGAATTGAGGCAGCACCAGTTATTAGCACTGGAAGCTTGCGTGATTCATTTCTGCTGAATTCATAGCATAACCTGAAAAACTGACCTTGAACTCCTTTAGTGACTGTCAGAAACTAGGTTCCCAAGATGAAGCTGTGGTAAATGCTGGACTGAACCGGCCAGTGGGAGCTTGGAGCAGATTTAGCGCTTTCTCTCAGAATCTGGCCACCCCAGGCACAGCTGATGTTCTCTGCGAAGAGGGTAGCTTGCAGGCCTCACGAAGTGCCAAGGAGGGACCACTGCTGCTTACACGGCACTGAAATATTTTACATCAAATCCATCCCAGCCTGTGTTCTTTTGCTCCCCATCTTTCCATACTTTATGTTGTCTAATTCTGCCAAGATTTTGGAGAGGCACAGTTTGAATTTCTTCTTCCCCTTGAATGGATGCAAAATTTATTATTCAAAATAATATAATTATAGTGAGGCCATAATGGTACCTGTAATGAAATGTCCATAAGAAAACCCAAATTACTGCTTTTGGACCTAAGCAGCATGAACCGTTCATGCAAGATCTGGCATATCTGGAATGGTGTGGCCATAGATATCCTATTTGGAAGCTGGCATTTTGCTGGCAGGATAAATTCTGTAATGTTAGTCTGAATGGAAACACTTCAGACAGAAGCCCAGGACAGACAGGAGCACAGAGTGAGTGAATTCTTACACTCCTTGCCATTCTCTTCCCGCCACACCTGGCCACCCAATAGACATGATGGACCAGATGTGTAAGGCCTATGGACATTTCAGTCATCCTTTAAAACTGTAAGTTCCCACAAGTTGCCTAGGGCCAAGTAGTAAAATGCCCTATGACGATGTTTTGACTTTTACAAAAGCAAAAACACTACTTGCAGATGTACACACACCAACCCTTAGTAGTTTTCTTATTTGTCAAAAAATTGTGCAATGAAGGTTATGATTCCATTATAATTACTATTTTCTGAGGAACCTGAGTAAGAACAAATAATCTGCAATCCTGCTTTTTTTAAATGTGGTAATAATTTCTGACAATAATTTCTTGATCATTTGGGGCTTGAATTACAGTCGCATGTCAGTATTTTGTCAAACAGTGGTCACTACTCTGTTTGCTCCAATACCCTTTTCTCCATTTTAGTACACATTTTATTATTAAAATATTAATAGGTAGGAGTTCTTCAGAAAATAATAACTTTGGGAGAAATGCTTCTTTTTTCCTCCCTTGGGGTAGATATAGTCACTGTGAGCCATTAAAATTGAAAAAATAAATCTTCCTTCCAAGTTCAGGAAGTTTCTTGTCTCAGTCAAATTCAGCAAGTCCCCCAGCAGACTCTAGCAACACTGCCCATAACTGGGAGAATTCCTCAACAGAATGTACTGTATTAATTTTTCCCCAAGGAAAGTGGTCAGTGAGAACTGACCAGTTATATAATTCATATCTTTATGAAAAGCATGCACAAAAATTAAATAAAACAAAAATAACCTATTTCCCATAGATATAGTTCATTTTCACAGAAGAAAATAAATGAAATCAATACAAACAGGGCCTTATCAAGTAGAAGATGTTCACTCAGTGTGATTTGACTTTGGACAAGCTCACAATGTCGTGTATTATGATATGTAGCTTCTGTTGGACTGTTCTCCTTTGTGAGTCCAATTTAATTGCTTTTTGTCTGGCAGGAATAGAAGCAACTGAAATGCAGCCACTGGTGGAGTGTGTGCAGAGAAAGCCAAAGCCTTAGTCAGTTTGAGAGGCAGTACTGCCCTGTGAGGCAGGGATGTGTTGAAGGAGGAAAATGTGCTCAAGGATTTCCACAAAAAGCCCAAATATATTCTCTTGTTTTCTTTTCTTGTGAGTATTTATAACACGCACATGAGAGGAATACGGCAAACAGGAAGAGCTTTCCAGCTTCTAGTGAGCGATGGCATAGCCGTGTGCTGTGACAAGGACAGTGAGGAGAGGGACAGTGTGAGCAGGGGGCTCTCGAGTGTGGAAGACAGCTCACTCAGGGTGGGGGCAGCCTGCTTCGGGGGTGGGCCACAGCTGCAGCTGGACTTGTATGGCCTTGACTCCCGGTGTTGATGTCACATGGAAGATCGGACCATTCATTCTACCCTTCACAATACCTCACCATGGCACGCACACACGCGTGCACACGCATGCACACACAGGCACACACACATGCACACGCGTGCACACACAGGCACACACACATGCACATGCGTGCACACAGAGGCATGCACACACGTGCACATGCGTGCACACACACATGCACACATGTGCACACACATGCACACACACATGCACACGTGTGCACACACAGGCATACACACGTGCACACGCGTTCACATGCATGCACACGCATGCTCACATGCACACACACACTTTGGATGATTAATAGAAAGTAGAACTAATCTAAATCAATAGTCACTAGGAAATTTTTCTACCACAGAAATGCAGGTCGCGATTTTAAGACATTTCTAGTGTATTCAGCCTAAAATGAAGATGACAGAAACCTGATATACTTGATTAAATCAAGATGTTGCAGTGGTGTTGTTTATTGTTTAATATACTATACAAAAAACTTGAGGTGTCAACTAATACAATTTTTTATTTGTGTATATATCTACTTGAATACATGTACATTATTTGAATATATGTACTTATTATTTGAAAAAATACTTATATAAAATTGTGTGTGCATGTAAAACTTTGCAGCCAGGCAACAGCAGAAAATATCACGTGCTGGAGTCAATGTTTATTAATATTGTTTATTTAAAGCTTTTCTGAACAGATTTAGTCTGCACTTTTCAGATGATAAAAATAACATCTGCTAATAGCTAAACTACTTAATGTACTACAAGATAATGAAAAAAGTTTAATATTAAAATATGGATAAAATCCTCATAACCATTAAGGATTTATTATGGTATAATATCCTCACAGCTATCCATGTTTTCAGATTCGGCCATAGTTATGTCAGCAGTTAATGTAGCATTTGACCAAAATTATTTAAGGACTGCAGTGTCTATTACACATATATACAATCTAAAACTTGAGTTATGCACATCGCATTCCCATAAGGTTGATGTGAAAGTGGTCTTCCTTAAACACAGTCTAGCTCTGCAATGCTTCACATATTAGATGTATTGCATCCGCCCTCCGCTGTACCGTATTACGTTTCCGTTTGAAGTTAGTAATGTGGTAGGCTCTGACCTGACTCCAGGCTGCTTTTCCACTTGGAAAATATTGATGAAAAGGAGTTGAGAAGTTGGGATTTAAATCTTCAGGATGTGAGTGGACCTGATTCTGTGCAGGGGTACACGTGGGTCTGCGTGGGCAGCATTGTGCGGATTACACTATTATGTGGCACATTGTCAGGAGTGCTGAAAAAGTTACAAAACCAAAGAGTTGTTGGGTTGAGATTAGGTTGGTAAAGGTGGTACAGAGTTCTTGGAAGCATTTGGTGATGTAAGGAAAATTTTCACCCCTGTGCTTCCCAAAGCAATGAACAATGCAGGTGACCCTATCAGCCCTATAGGAAAGAAGGCAAATGCCCCATGGATGTATTTTCTCTCCAAGGAGGAGGAAGAGCACACCATATTTCAGAGAGGCTTTTGTAGAAACATCTTCCTTTATCTCTGGTGAGAACTGTGTATTTAATCCATTGTTCTCTCACGCTTAGGCATATTTTGCTTTTAATGGCAAAGCTTTAAACTCTTTCTTGACTCCTTAAATGATACTGTTAATTATGCTAAATTTTTCACTTGAAACATGGCTGTCTGTAACCCCTCTCTGCAACCTGTATGAGAATCTAAGAGGAACTAATGTTCTGCATTACTATGAATTTGCTGGTCACCAGTGTGCTCTACAGAGATATTTTCTATTTGCAACATAGAAAAACAGAATATTAAGAAGGAAAATCTTAGAGATTCCTCTCCTGCATTCCACCTGGACCTCAACCTTCATTTCCTGATACTCTGCAAGTCCAGAAATCTTGCTTCTCAGTAGGTTGGTGACTGTCATTATCTTCCTCTGAAACAGTAACTGAAATCCATGTCCTGCCTGACACTATTCTAATCCAAAGTGACTCTCAGTGCCACTCAGAGCAAAATGCCTAATGAGAACTGAAGGCATAAAATCACTTTTAGTTATTAAAGAAAGAAAAGGTAAGCATTACAAGTAAACCAGGAACATCAATAAACATGCACAGCAACATTCCCAAGGGAGTCAGGCACACGTATGACACATCCCCTCATCTAACCTCACAGCAAGGAGGAGGAACTAACATCCTTATTTTCCCTCAGGGAAATTCCAGCTCAGAAGGTTGGTGGCCGTGAGGCCCAGGGAGAAGAATTTTTCCAGTGAAATAACAGTGACACTGACACCAAGGAGAAAAGTCAGTTTGACTTTTATCTTCCAGGGCACAAATGGTTATTCTGCAGGGATTCACCATGGCCATCCTACTCTTTCATCATGGATGTGGCTCCAATGTAATAGGAAGCCTCTGGATGGACTAGATAGATCCAAGGTAAGCAGGTGGGCAGGTAGACATTAGATGAAATAGGCATGATAGATTAGAGATAGCTATAGAGATTAGAGGTGGATGAGAAATGGTTGAGAGAGAGAGCCAGAGACAGAGACAGAATGATTGTCCACAGGTATTGCATTGTCTGAGAAAAAGTGACCCTTTACGTATTCTTGAGTCTCAATATTACTTGAGTCCCTGGCAATTTGAAGGAAAATCTGAAGATTCAGACATCATTTCTACCATGTAACTCCTGAAACAAACAAATGCTGTCCAACATTCACTGACTCCTCAATAGATAATTTATGTATATGGTATCACTTTTAAAAAATCATTCCATCATCTTTTGTTTTAAGACAAGGTCTCACTAGGTAGTTCAGGCTAACTTTGAATTGACGGTGTGGCCCAGGCTGGCCTTGACTTTGTGGCAATCCTCTTGCCTCAGTTTCCCGAGTGCTGGGATTACAGGCATGTGCCACAACACTTGGAGCCCATCATCTTTAAAAAAAGAAAAAAACAGAATAGAAATGAAAGGTTTAGGAACTATAAATAATTTCCCAGAGTCCTAGAACTGACAGCATCAAGAGCTGAATTTCCTGAGTTTGATACCTACCTTATATCTCAGTAAAATCATGTGGAGGACAACAGAAATACAGTGAGCTTGGTGTGTGCAGAGGCGTATGACTTTGTGAGTTTTTGCACATGATGAATTCCAGAATAATTACAGTTAGATATAATGAGAATCTTAAGTCTTAGCATCAAAACCCTGGTCTCTTGGTCTAGTTGCCACTTCTCAGCCATATAACCTTGGCAACTGGTCCCTAAGCTCCTCCTTGCTTCATTCAATGACTCTAGGCCATAATATTACAGAGCAAAAAATGAAGTAAGATTAGTCAATAAATTGATTACCATTATCCATGCAAGTAGCCAAGTTTGAGAATTACAAACTTAAAATTAACGTTGAAAATAAACTACTGGCAAATCACAAAGCACTCCAATGGCCAGTACATATTCACACATGCTAAAATGTCAGTAGGAATTTAAAAGTCACTAATTAAAACATAGGTTACTTTTTACCCATGAAATTGGCAAAAATTTTTTTAATGATAATACATAAGTGTTCAAGAAAATAAGTCTACTCATACACTACTAATTGGTACAGTCTTTCTAGGAAGCAATTTTATAAAATACATAAAACACTTTGAAATATGAAAGCTTTGGGGCTTGGGCTGTGGCTCAGTGGCAAAGGCAGTAGCAACAACAACATAAAATATAAAAGCTATTTAGCACTTAAACTGTACCTAGGTAGGAAGGTTATCATAGCACTGTTTATTAAGTTAAAAATAACAGTACCTCATAATCCCAATGCTCAGAAATCACCATTTTAATATTTTGGTATTAAGCATTCCAAACTTTTTTCTGAATATGCACACAGATTTAAACTTACTAGTGGCATATGTTCTTTATCCTATTTGCACCTGCATCTTGCCTTTTTAATTAGAACTGGTACTCTGAACCCACAGATACCTATCATAGGCTCAACCAACTATGGATCAAAAATACAAGAAAAAAATTGCATCTGTACTGAACACACACATTTTTCTTGTTATTATCTCCTAAGCAATATAGTATAATATGTTCAAGGCATTTTTACATTATATTAGGTATTATACATAATCTAGAGATGATATAAAGTATAGGAGAGGACCGTGTAGTACATATGCAGTCACTATACCATTTTATATAAGTAACTAGAGCAGCCGCAGATTTTTGTATCTGAAGGAAGTCCTGGAAACAAAGTCCTGAGGTTACCAAAGTTCAACTGTATAATGAATAAATGTCTCATTACATTAATACCCTCTTACTGGGCATTCGAACTGTACCCAGTTTTTGTTTTTCCTATACATCTTTATGGCTAATTTTTAGGGAAATGTCTGTGTATGTTTTTTGCCTGTTGTTATTTTTAAGGATTACGAGCCCCAGGGGACCCGTGTCCTGGCACTACGGGGAACCACTTGTCTTTTGCCTTGTAGTGACAAGACTTCAGGCTAATAGATGGATCCTCCCTGGTGACTGTGCCTCATTTCATTCTCTGCAGTGGAGGCCTATCCAGGGATGTCTTCTTAAGCAAAGATTCAGGGCTCTTAAACCTTGAAATTCTGACACCTGCTATATCATGGATGAGGCTTGACATAGATATTGTGATAAATGAAATGAATCAATGAGAAAAGGAAAAAAATCCCATGTGATTCCATTTATACGAGATTCCTAGGAGGGTCAAATTCCCTGAGATGGAAAGTAGAATGGGTTACCAGGGGCTATGGAGAAGAAGGAATGAGAGGTGTTTAAAGGGCACAGGATCAGTTTTCCAAGATGAAGGCCTTCTGGAGATGATTGCACAGCAGTGTGATTTACTTTATGTCACTGAATTGTACACTGAAAATAATTAAGGTATTCCTAGCACTTGGAAGACTGAGGTGGGAAAATTACTGGAAGTTTAAGACCAACCTGGGCTACAAAGTGAGCTTCAGGGGTCCTGAACCGCACAGTGAGACCCTGTCTCAAAAAGGCACACACACACACACACACACACACACACACACAAAACAATTAAGTTGATAAGTTTTATGTTGTGTGTATTTTATCACAGTTAAAACCAAAAAAAAGGAAAAGTACTCATACAGTTCCCAAAAATAGTTTTTTATGCCACTCATGACTTATAAGTGTTTGGATTCTGTACATGTGTTATTTGAAGACTTGATTCTGCGTCTTATAATGTGAAATTCCATGAAACAAAATACCAGCTGTTTTCTTCTACAGCAAGAAACCTGCCACTAACATCATATTAACTGTAAATGCCAGGTGCTATAAAAACAAAGGTTTCATAGCATCATTAGAGTCCATGTACCTGTGGACCACAGACGTGGGAGCACTGTGTGTAGCTTTTTAGCCTGAGGCAACAAAGAGTGAAAGTATACATAACCCCCTCTCCTCACCCCCAGTGAGGACTTGAAGGAGGACTTTGTGAGAGTTCTAACATCCTTCTTACCGCGAGGGATGTCCTGGATTTAAAATGTCCGGGATAATTACAAGAAGCTAAGCGTTTACTCGTTAATTTTTTCACAAGAGTGCAAATGTTGTCCATACTCTCTTCACAACATACCCCAACTCTAGCACTTTCTCACCACCAGTCCCTTTAGCAACTTCTGTCAGCTGGACTGTTGCAACAGTGTTTGAGCTAATGCCTCTACTTCTCCTTTTATCTCATTGCCTTCTTGTTTCCATGCAGCGGCTAACACCAGTGAAATATGTCAATAACACCTCACTCTTCTGTCCAAAACTCTCCTATGACTTCCCTATTCTTTTGGGGAAAGTATACAAAGCAACAAACATTGCACATGCTCAATGATAGTCATTGTATGAATAAAAGGATATGAATTGAGTGCCCACTAACCATCAGACACTGAGCTAGACTTGGGAATACAAAACAAATGATATTGTTTGCTCTATGGGAATTTATATTCTGGAAAATGAGATGAACACACAAATGAGTAAGTTAAAAAATAGTGTCATTTTCCCCTTTCCCGAGTCCAAATAAAGATAATTGAAAAGAAACAAGAGAATTGCCAGTTCTATGTGGGTGGGAAGAGAGGGTCAGAGACAGTGATACTTGACTCTTCTAGACTAGTGGATAATCTTGGGGATAAGGAATATGGAGAAGAGTTCAGGGCAAGAGAACCACAGGAACAAAGATATGGAAGTGTGGGCTTGTGTCTACTCAGATCCAAGGGGCAGGGCACTTCAATTGAGTCAGAACATAGTGATACAGGGGAATAAAACTCCCGACCTACTACATCCAGTACGAGCTCATGTTCTCTAAAACGAAAGAATGAATTTTAGGAACAATGGAGGTTAAGAGTAGAATATATTTATTGAAAGCAAGAAAGCTTCTAGCTGAAGAGAGACAGAAGGGGTCCCAAGCAGGTTGCCAAGAACTCTGTCTTTTCTAGGGACTTGATAGAGTAAAATCATGGGTTCAAGGTATGGGAAGACTGGAAACTCACAAAGAAGATGGACATAAGGTGAGACATAACTATAGTTAGCCAATAAGATCAATAGTTCAGGTAAAATTGATTACATTAGAGACAAATGGGGAAAAGAGTCTCGTAGAAAGCAGGCATTCCTAAGGAGCAGTGACTCTTCCCTAGGGGGATGAGAACTATTTAGGGTATCAATCCTCAGGATATGGGTGCATTTTTTTGGCCTTTTGTCTTGAGGCCTGGCCCACAGCAGGAGGCGTCAGTCTCCCCCACAGTTGCCAGGTATCTGCACTGGCTCCATTGAGGACCAAGCCCTGTCTCACTGCCTATAATATTTTTAACTACCTCAGCTGCCTGCAACAATAGGGTACCAGACAGTGAGATACCACCTAAAGTTAGATTAGAAAAGTTAAAGTAAATGCCTTAATTGCTTTATTTACACTGCTTGAGTTTACTGTTTATCTTCTAGGCTATGTAAAATTACGGAAATTTTTAAGTTGGGAGAGATTAATTTTTGTTACAGACAAGTCACTCTGGAAGTGATGAAGAACTCATTAGAAGTTTCAAAATCAATTAACAGTAACGTTAACAGATACCACATGCCTACTATCTTCTAGGCTTTCTTCTAAAATGTTCGCTTTTATTACATTTGCTCTTAAATCAACATGCGATTGGTACTCTTAATTTTCACCTTTAGAGCTAGAGGTATTAAGGTAACGAGATGTGGAGCTCACGATAACACTGATAAGGGCCGGGCATTTAGCTCAGTGGCCTAAGCGCCTGCCTTGCAAGCATGAGGCTGTGAGTTGGATCCCCAGCACCAAAAAAACCCCAAAAAACAAAAAAACCATTGATAGGTTACAAAACCAAAACAGAAACCCAAAGAAGCAGACTTTAGACAGGTAAAAGTAAGTACACTAAAGAAAAAAGTTCTAGAACACATTCCATTATCAAATATAGGTAGTAGTAGAGATCAGGAGCCTGAAACACCCTCAGGACTTAGCTCCAATACCTTGATGGCTGGTATTGTGTATTACTAAAACGGGAGAGGCATTGGATTTTTAATAGCTGAGGAGAGATCTGGAAAGTATCTAGACATGAATTTCTGAAGCAAGTGTTGCAGAGCAAGATGTAGCCTTGAACATCTCCAAAGAGGGAAGGAGCAGTTGCGGGGTTAATGAAATAAAGAACGGATAGAAGAATGTAAGATATTGAATTATGTCCTTGCCACAAGGTGATAAAGTCTTAACTCCCCTGTACCTGTGGATGTAACCTTGTTTGTGAGTAGGACTTGGTCATTACAGATAATTACATTGAAATAAATGGAATGGGTCTTAATTCAATATGATTCTGTAGTTATAAAAAGGAGAAGCTTAGACAATAAGAATGATCACACACACAGCGAGGCCATGTAAGCTGAGGAAAGGCCAAAGTAGCCAGGAAAAGATCCAGCGCTGTAGGACAGAGCCTTGAACAGAGTCTTCATTGCAGCCTTCAGAAGAAAGCGCGCCTGAGGACACCCTGATCGCAGATCAAGCCTCCGGAAGTGAGAGATAATACCTTTCTTTTGCTTTAGTTACCAGTTGACGACACGTTGCTAAAGAAGCCCTCAGAAAGTCAACCACACAGGAAGCAGGCAACCTGGGCACGGAGGAGTGGGGGATGATTGGTGATGACTGGAGGCTGAGTTTTCCGGGAAAGAAGCAGAAAAATCTATTCTAAGAATATGTCAAGGAAAGAATAAGTCTGTAAAAAGGCATAGACATATAAGAAAGGAAACATAAGCAGTTCGTACTGACATCATCACAACTCAAAACTGTGGAATGGTCCGAACAGGAAGAGACTGGGGAGCAACTCTCTGAACTGCATTTTCACAAGCTTCAGTTCACAGTGGTACAGAGTAGTCAACGGCCCACGGGAATGATATCGTCTGTGTTTTAAAATGACAGTGTTCTGAAAATACAATGGCAGTGGCAACATACTTTTTAATCTACCAAAAAAATCCCATTAACATAGGTAGCACAACCAGGTTGGTAAATCTGAAGAATCACAGATATTGCCTGCAATAAAACTCACTGCTACGATACTCCTATGATTATATGAGGACAAAAGAGTGAGTGCATCTAATCCCCAACACTCACTCACAGGAAGGCTTAGTGGGCCAATTTAGGGGGCAGTGGGAGCGACTGGGAGGGTACGCTCCTGGACCAGACAGGATGAGTCAGGGGCCAGAATGCAATGAAATCCAAAGCTATGCGACTAGGGTGAGACCTTCAGTCTCCCTTTCCAGGAAACAGCAATTTTCAAAACAGTGCTCACCCTGACTGCAGAGAATCTGCTGGCACAAGACTCCAAATTCAGCAGGATGAGCACAGCCATAAGAAATCAAAATGGGTTCAAATAGAAGACAAAGGGGAGGAAAGCAGAGACAGTTAATCTCAGAAGACAGCAAGGAGTATTTTTTTTTAATCATTTCTTGAGAGCAATGGAAAACTATACTCTAGAACTATGAAACCCATGAAACTCTCCTAGAACACCTAAGTTTCCTAAGGATATGTGAAAACTGAATTAACTTTTAAAACTCAGCAACAAGAAAAAAGTCAATATAATTATAATGAGACAAGAGTGAGAAAACTTGTGATGCTCCTACATATGAGAACATGTCAGAAAAAACAGAGTCACAAAACAGGATAAAAAATCCCGTAAGTTAGAACTTACAAATAACTCAAAGATATTAAGAAAGCCATAAAAAGCTATGAAATTAAAATGTTCATCAGAATTAGAAAAATTCAGGAAAATTGAGTGGAAATAAAGTAAGATTTTGATAAAATTGATAGAACTCAACATTGAATTCCAATTTTGAAAAAATAACTGTTTAAGTCAGAAATGAAAACTCAGCTAGAAAGGACCTGATGTGGCTAAAATATCATAGTTAGAAGACAAACATGAAAAGAATAAAAACTATTTATTTTTTTATTTTAAAGAGAAAGAAAAAGAAAGAAACAAAAAACAAAAGAAACAAATGACAAAAACAAAAAATCCCAAAACAATAGAGATATAGAATATCAAAAACATGATGACAGGGATTTAACAATGGTTGTTATGCATACTGTTACCTTAAAAAGAAATGGTCAGATTATCAAATATAGGCATGTAAAACTGATCAAACAGTGTGAACACTAACTGTTCTTTTCCATGAACTGATAGGATTAGTAGTTCAATTATCTTAGCTATCTTGGGTATATTTATACAAATTTATATATATTTTTCCTTCTTTTCTTCCTCCCAGTTGTTCTTTCCCTTTAAGAAGTTTCTTACTCTTTCACAGTATCTATTTTAGATTTTGGATCTTATTTACTCTTTCAGTTTCTTACAGTAGGGAGACAATGCAGTATTTACATATGCAAATCTGATTTATTTCACTTATGAGTGTGGTTTCAAGTTGCATTCGTTTACCTATAGAAACCTCATTTTTCTTTATAGCTGAGTAGTACTCCATTGTATAAAAATATCACGTCTTTCTTATCCGTTCCTCAGTTGATAGACATTTGGGTTGTTTCCAAGGTTTGTTTATTACAAATTGTGATGCTATAAACAAAGGTGCACATATGTTGCTGTGGTAGGATGTTTCCAGTTCTTCTGGGAAAATATGCAGAAGCAGAATAACTGGGTCAACTGGGACCTCTAATCCCAGTTTTCTGAGGAATCTCCACACTGATTCCCATAATGGTTGCACCAGCTGGTACTGCCATGGACAATGGAGAAGGCTTCCTTTCCCACACCTCTGTCAGCATTTGTCATTGGTTGATTTCTTGATCTTGGCCGTTCTTCCTGTTGTTTCAACTTGCGTTTCTCAAATGATCAGTGATGTTAAACATTTTTAAATATATTTTTCCCATTTGTATTTCTTCATCTGAAAATTGTGTAAATCATCTCAGATGCCCAGTTTTGGATTGGGTCTTTGAATTTGAGGAAGCTGATTTTTTTCAAGTCTTTATACATTCTGCATAGAAGTCTTTTGTCTGGGGATTTTTGGCCAAAAATTTTTTTCCAATCTGTGGGATTTTTTTCCACTCTGTTGGTTATTTATTTTGAAGTGCAGAAACTTTTTAACAAGATAAGATCCCAGTTGTTGATTCCTTGAAGTACTTCCCATGCAGTTTGGTTTTTGTTCATGAACTCTCTGTCTACCCCTATGTCTTTGAGATTTCTACCTACTTTGTCTTCCAGTAGATTTAGTGTTTCTGTTTTAATGTTTAGATCCTTGATCTATTTTGACTTTAGTGCATAGTGATCGGTATGGGTCTAGCTTAAGTGTTTGCCATATGGAAAGCAAATTTTTTCCCGAACCCCTTACGAAAGAGGCTTTCTTCTAGTGAACAATTTTGGCCCCCTTGTCAAGGATAATGTGGCTGAATGCGTTTGCAGGTGTGTCTCCATGTTCTATTCTGTTACACTGATCCTCAGGTCTGTTTTTTTGTTTTGTTTTGTTTTGTTTTTACCAGTACCATGATGATTTTATTAGAGCAACTTTGTAAGTATAATTTCAAGTTAGGGATTGTGATGTCTCCTGCCTTGCTTTAGTTGCCCACAATTGCCTTCTCTATTCTAGATCTCTTCTGTTTTCAGATGCATTATAGGAGTGATTTTTTTCTGGATCTGTGAGGTATGCTAATGGTATTTTGATTGAAATCGCATTAAATCTGTATAACAGTTTTGGGAGTATGGCCATTTTCACAATGTTGGTTCTTCCTATCCATGATCAGGGAACATCTTTTCATTTTCTGAGATATTCTTCGATCTCCTTCTTCAGAGAACTGTAATTTTCAATATATAGATCTTTTATTTCCTTTGTTAGATTGATTCCTAAGTATTTCATTATTTTCGATACTATTGTGAAAAGTGTTGTTTCCCTAATTTTTCTCTCACTGAGTTTGTTGTTTGTGTACAAGAATGCTGTTAATTTTTGAATGTTGACTTAGTATACCACTATGCTGCTGAATTTGCTTATTAAATCTAGTAGAATTTTGGTGGCATTTTTGGGGTCTTCTGTATAAAGTATCATGTCATCTGCAAATAATGATACTTAACTTCTCCTATTCCTATCCTTTCTCTTTTTATATCTCTCTCTTGTCTAATTGCTCTGGCTAATGTTTCCACAACTGTACTGAATAGGAGTGGTGACAGTGGATATCTTTGTCTTGTTCCTGATTTTAGAGAGAAAGCTTTCAGTTTTTTGTCCATTTAGTATGATGCTGGCTGTTGGTTTGCCACAGATGGCTTTTATCAGATTGAGGTAAATACCATCTATTCAGATTTTCTACAGAATTTTTATCATGAATAGGTGTTGAACTTTATCAAAAGCTTTTTCTGCATCAATGGAGATGATCATATGATTTTTCTCTTTGGCTCTGTTAATATGATGTATTATGTTTCTTTATTTGTGTATATTGAATCATTCCTGCATTCCTAAAAATGAGTCCCACTTGGTGTATAATCCTCTTGGTGTATAATCCTCTTGATGATTTGTGCCATTTTGTTTGCTAGCGTTTTATTGAGGATTTTGCCTCTATGTTCATTAGGATTGGCTTGTAGTTCTTTTTTGGTTGGGAATTTTTCTGGTTTTGTATCAGGGTAATACTTGCCTCTAGGAATGAATTAGAGAGAATTGCTTCTTTTTCAATTTCATTAAAGAGTTTCAGGAGTATTGGCATTGAATTGTCTCTTAATTTCTTGTAGAATTCAGCTATCAATTCTTCAGGACTTGGGCTTTTCTTTGTTGGTAAATTTTTAATTACATTTTCAATGTCACTGACTGGTATTGGGTTATTCAAAATTTTTACATCTTCTTGGTTCAAGTTTGGTAATTCACTCATTTCTAGGAATCTGTCCATTTCCTCTGCATTTTCCATTCTATGGGAGTACAGATTTTCAAAGTAGGTATTGATGATCTTCTGAATTTCCACAGAATCTGTAGTGATTTTATCATTTTCATTTCTTAATGCATGAATTTGAGTTTTTTCTTTCCTTTTCTTGATAAGGTTGTATAGAGGTTTATCAATTTTGTTTATTCTTTCAAAGAACCAACTCTTCAATTCATTAATTCTTTGTATTGTTTTCTTAGCCTCAATTGCATTAAATTCTGCTCTGATCTTTATAATTTCCTCCTTTTATTGGTTTGGGCTTGATTTGCTTTTCTTTTTTCTAGAATTCAGGTGTAGAATTACGTTGTTTTTTTGTGCTCACTGTTTTCCCAATGTGAGAACTCATTGCTATAAATTTCCATTTTGGGACTGCTTTTCATTGCATCCCACAGGCTTCAGTATGTTTTGTTTGCATTTTTATTTGATTGGAGGTATTTTTTAATATCAGTATGTTTTGTTTGCATTTTTATTTGATTGGAGGTATTTTTTAATATCATCTGTGATCCATTGGTTTTTCAGTGGGATGTTATTTAATTTCCATGTGTTTATGAATTTTTTTGCTGTTTCTTTTGCCATTAGTTTCCAATTTCATTGCACTATGGTCAGATAATACACATGGGATAATTTCAATTCTTTTATACTTACTTAAGCATGTTCTGTGCACTAGTAAATGGTCTGATGGGTGGAACACTCTGTAAATGTGCTAAGTCCATTTCTTCACATATTTGATTCAGTTCTGTTCTTTCACTCATTTTTGTTTTTTTGGTCTGGTTGATGCATCTCTTTATGACAGTGGAGTATTAAGCTCTTGGTTACAATTGTGTTACTGCTTATTTGATTTTTTGTATGTATTAATATTTGTCTTATAGAGTTGTATGCTCCTGTGTTTGGTACATATATACTTACTATTGCTATCTTTATGTTGAATTTTCCCCCTATGTATGTAGTGACCTTTTTATCTCTTTCAATAATTTTTGGTTTGAAGTGTCTGCAAACTGGATAGTTACCTCTACTTTTTTCTGTGTTCCTGTTGCATGGAGTACTGTTTTCCATCCTTTGACTTTCAGTCTATGAGTTTCTTTTTGAGTTGGATGTGTTTCTTTAATTTTCTAGATATCTGTTTGAATCTGTTTCATGCATTCTGTTTCTTTCCCATGTTATTCAAAGTTTCCATCATTTTTCTATGCGCCTCTATTTTTTGTCTCTGTCTTTTCTGTCTATGCTGACCAATTTCTTCATTATGGATGCCATTTATTATTATTTTTACTTGAGAGACTATTTCTGATCTGATTTCTTCTATAGGCTCATGGGTTTGTTTCTTTACTGACTTGTTATCTTTTCAGAAATTTCAGGTGTGTGTCTTTCAATTTCTTCTCCATCAAGGTCTCCTGTACTTGTTGTGGGAGGGTTGGAGTACTCATAAAGCAAGAGATTGCATTTTGCTTTTTTGTTTCATCATTTTTGCCCACTGATTTTCATTTTGGTCTTTTCAATATCGCTAGTTTCACGTATGCCTCATGTGCACTGTTGTCAGGGTCCTACTTGTGGCTGGCTTTCCTCCAGTCACTGGTTATGTGATGTAGGGCATATGCCAGTAACCTGACTTCCTCCTTTGGGGCTACATGGATTCTTTCTGGTTCAGCTAGCCTAGGGACACTGATTTGAACCTACTATTGGCTCATATTATTAATGCTACTGCAAGCTTTTCCAGGCTGCTAGCCCCACCTGTCCACCATGTACACCCTGATTAAGTTCTACTGTGTCATTGGTGATCTCACAGGCCTGTTACATACAGTCCCCTGGATGAAGGTTGGGGAGACTGGTGCAGTAGGTTTCAAACCTGCTACAGTATGTGTGATGGAGGGTGGGATGAGCCTGAAAAAAAATTTAAATCAAAAAAAGTTTGAGATTAAAAGGGCTCAGAAGAAACAGAAAATAGAGAAAGAAGACATAACATATTTAAATGAGAGGACTAAAAAAAATTCTGAAACAACCAATTAAAAAAATACTAAATACTCTCATTTAAGGTAACATAGAACTATGTGCTGAAATTTGGAATCTCATCATGAAGAGGCAGGTCACATTGCTGAGAAAATTGTTTAAGATACATTATACATTGTCAAGATACATTATAAAAAACTATTTGCATTTAAAAAAATTATTCTTTTGGCATCCAAGCAAAATGTCTAAGAGCTTATATGAGAAAGAATACTAGATTTTGGATCAGACTTTTACATGACAGCATTTTATGCTAGTAATCAGGGAAGTAATATGTTTTAAATATTCACTGAAATATATTGCAGAGTTTGCCTTCTATGCATTTTGCATCCATCCAACCTGATCTGCCAGTGCAATGTTGCCCAGACTTTTCTGCTGTTCTGCTTCCTTGCTTTTCCCTACTATTCTTCTGGCTTCTATGAGTCTGCATTGTCCAAGTGAAGTTTTCTAATGGGCTCTAGAAATGGGCACAAATCTCAAACTAAAACTGTAAAGCTTTAAAATTGGATAAGGAACTTTATTCCCATCTTGGGCTAAATTGATGCCCACATTCTGTTTTGCATCTGCAAGAACTTAGGGAATGCAATCCATTCTCTAGTACCTTTCTAAAAGAAACCATGGGAGAGCAAGATTCAGATAGCAAAGGCCACGCAGACACTGACCAAAGCCTTGGAGAAATATTATTCTAGCTAATAAATAAAGAAGAGCGGTCAACTCAGACTATCATTATTTGAAACACTGATTGCGTTTTCACCAATGGAGGATAACATCATAAAAGAGAATAACTGAACATGTACCCCTTGATAAAAACATGTGTCATCACATCCTATAATGATCAAACTTAACTGTCTCCCAAATTCTAGCAGTAACTACTTATTGGCAGAAAACACAATGGATGGATTTTTAACACCATGAAAATAACATCATCAGGTCAAGGAAAAGAAGAATACGCAAAAATAGTTTTTAAATGAAGAAGAATCCATAGTAGAAAAAAGATTTAAGATATATATCAAACAATCACGTGAAGATCTTGTTTGGATTGCAGTGCAAACAAACTATTAAAAAATTTATGATAATCAGGAAAATATGAGCACTGATTATTTAATAATATTAAGATAATAATCATTGTTTATAAGAGCAATAATGGTATTGCTTTTTAAATTATTTTATAGGTATGGTAATGTTATGGGTCCTTAAATTATTTTAATAACACATTTACAGTTGAAATAATGTGATGCCTAGAGTTTACTCTAAAATAACATGGTAGCAAGGAGAAAGTGCAAGTAATTTGAAGAAACAATTAACACTATATTGATAAATACTTAATCTGAGTGAAAGGTATAGCAGATTCATTAACTTATTTATTTTTCCTTTTGTATACATTTGAAAATTTCAATAATAATAACAGTTTTGTAAGACATAAAAAACATTCACAAGCACACACATACTAATACTTGAGACTTGAATTGCATCCTAGAAGAAGACTGCCTCATGATTACTGTGGGGCATGTAGACGATCTAACAAGAAAGGATGTATATAGAGTTTTAAAGTAGCAAATCCCTTCTACATCTGAAAGCCTGTCAGATGAAACCCATTTTTCTGCATATTGTAACTCAGTGGAACTCCTTAAAGGAGAACTACATTGCAGTGATGTCTCGGTGTGAACATTTAAGAATAAGAGTACTCATAAAGCAATGAACTTTGAGCTTTGAATTATGTCTCCAAGTTAATGGCCTTACATGTATGCTTGCATATGATGGCTTGCAAGAAAGAAAACCAATCCGTGAATTAGAATTATAGGCGATGACTCATCTCCTTCTTATTCTCTTGTGTTTGCTTTCTAGATATTTCCACACAATATACTTAGGCATTCGGAGCCGGCAGAGCGGGGAGAATGACAGATGGAGGTTTTACTGGAAAATGGTGTATGAGTATGCAGATGTGAGTATGCTGCATTTGCTAGCCACCTTTCTGGAAAGTGCTCCTCAGCTGGTCCTGCAGCTCTGCATTATCGTACAGACTCATAGCTTGCAGGCCCTCCAAGGTAAGGGCTTGCAATTTGGTTTCTGCATTTGGGGAAAGGTTGACTGGCTGATTTTGTCAAACTCCAAGACACTGTCCTAATGCACTCTGTTGAAAGAGGACTGTTATGTTTCGTTATTTTTATACATAATTTGTGAAATATGCATAATGTATCTTCATCATCACTTATCGTAGCTGATTAATAGAAAGACCACTCTCCTTTGCTCCCCTCAGGTGCCCTCTTGGTAGAAGGAAAAATAAAAACATGCTTTATGATTTTACACTTGATCCACATGGAGGTCCAAGCCAAGACGTTTTGTTTTTATGATCAAATAACTTTTAAAAATTATAAAGAGACCAATAGTTATCATCCTCTAATATATACATGGGAAATTCTTACCATTCCTTTTTTTTGCAAATGTGACCTCATATGTTTCCAGGGTTAGCCTCAAACTGACTTACACATGCTATCTGGAAGATTCACATCCCCATCTCCCAGGCTGGCTAGTTTGCACACTTCTTCCAGAATTCAGCTCTATTTCCTTATCACGGCCTGTCCTATCTGCCCATTTATAATTTTATTCCTTCGTTAAGATTTCCTCATAATATCCTGAATATCAGCTTGTGACTTTAGGCATGTTTTTACAGCTGCTAAGCCTTAATTTGTGTACTAGAGAGATAATAATAGTACTTTATTCACTGAATTGTAAAATTAAGTGGTATACTAATAGAGGTAAATACTTGGTAAAGACACTGGGAATATCACATGTTGTTTTTTATAGTTTAATATGCATAGCATTATCTTCCTCAGGCTCTTACTAAAGTGCAGATTCTAACTGAGTATGTGTTATATTGGGCTTGATGCTGAAAGCAGAAAAATAGCAGATGAAAAATTTGATAACATGTGAGAGCAGAAAGAATAGTCCAAATCTGAGATCATAAAACTTAGGTTAATGGGTCTTTTTAAAGGAAGATAAGGGCTTTGCCACATGAGGCAGGAACTATGAAAGAAGCCTCAGACTTGAAAGTGTCTGCCTGAGAGAGAGCCTGGTACTGGTGAAGAAGACAGGAGGGATGGAAGTAGTCATTTGAATGATGTAACATCTTCAGACATTTTGGGTCACGGTGGGGAAGAATAAGCAAGTTAAAAAGACCTGAAACTATTAAAAGGGAAAGAAAGCAGAACTTAGCAAAAGTCACCAAAATGCAGGCTCCTCAGTTCTGTCTAAATGGTACAAGGACAGGTTAAAGTCTAACGACCTGCTCCCCTTCTTAGTCATCTGGTCAAGAGCCTGTACAATGATAATCTGAGAATCCGTGCAAAGCTAAGCTGTGTTAGAGGATCTCTATGGTCATTTGGTGATAGTAATTTCCTGATTACAGTCAGCCGCCATACCTATGGCTTTTCATTTATGAATGCAACCAATGGAAATACCAGGAAAAAAATTGGTACCATATAAGAAATATTCAGGAAAAAAAATTAGTCAAGCCTTCCCTAAATTGAATAGCCACCAATCTACATCTTTTCTTGTCATTTGTCCCTAACTAATACAAGATAAGAAGCATTTGCCTAGCAGCAGCTGTATGTTTTAGGTCTTGTAACTAACCTAGAAATGATTTAAAATATACAGGAAGATGTGCTTAGGTTATATGTAAATGAGACTTGAGCATCTGTGAGTTTTAGTATCCAGGAGGACGCTGCGTCCAATCCCTTGAGAATACCGAGGGACAATGCTGATTGATTTTGTTAATGTAGACCCAGCTTCTCATTGTCGGCAGAGAAGATCCTGATTCACGTCCAGATGATTGTCCCTAGCCATGTAGAACTGCTCTGTGTCAGAGTCCCTGTGTTCAAAATGTGTGCTCCGTGGAGCAGCCCGGGAAAGCTGTGCCGGATCACTGCATGCTGCACAATCGTCTTAACGAACCTGTGTAACCCTCTCCTGACACGTACATAGCAGTCACTGGGTTTGACAGCCAGGTGTGCCTGACTTCACAATGCAGCTTCATGCAGAAACGATGCTCCTTGGAGAAGGAACATGCAAGTAAAACAAGTAAAATAGGCCTTTAGCAGATGAGATCAGAGCCAGATTACCCACCCATGCATCCCTACTTTTTCCAAATGGCTTTAATTCTCAGCTTCCCGTTTCCACTTTTACTTGTCTTTATTAGAAAAACCACATACCGTACTCCAGGGTAGGTAGCTGGAGTGCGTTGAGTGAATTACTGACTGACATGGTTTGGGTATCAAATGCTCCTACTGGGCCATGGGTTAAAGTTTTGGTCCCCAGACCGTAATGCTATTGAGAATTGGTAGAACCCTCAAGAATTGGGAGCTAATGCCAGGAAGTTAGGTAATCAGATGTATGAACTACAAGGACATTTTGGAGCCCTTGCTGTCCTGCTCTTTCTCTGTGTCACTGGGCCAGTAGGAGTTAGGCGGTTTCTCCCACTGCATGCTCCTTCTATGATGTGCTGCCTCACCACAGATTCAAAAGCAACGGGACAAACTGACCATGGACTGCACCTCCAAACCTGTGACCTGAAAGCAAGCTTTCCTTCCCTAGATGCTTATTATCTCAGACATTTTCTCACAGTCATGAAAAGTCAACATGCTAAAAATTTCTTCCCATAATTCACATATATAGGAAAGCTTTGGTTAATAGGAAAAACCTACTTCTATTGTCTTTCCATCTTATTATAAAAAACAAACTATGTGTTCCCCCTTTTCTAATAGCTTACCCAGAATACTTTGGGAATAAAAGAGAGGAAAAGGGAGATGAAAGTTTTTTTTTTTAATTTAATTCTCTTGTACTTTATTCTGTGATGTTACTGGTAAAGTCAGCAGTTAGGGGGCTATCCTAAAGCATCCAGCCAACACTGTCATCTGCTAACTGGGTAACTAGGAAGTTCCTGTATTGCTGAAAGTACTTCACCTATCATATCCTGGTATGATGACCTAAATCATTGGCTTCCAGGAAGCTCCACTTCAGAGTAAAGCAGGTAGAGACAGACTCGGTCACATGGGCACCTTCCAGCCCTGAACTGAGATGGACTGGTGAGAGCAGAACCCTCTACCTCCTCATCCAAGTCTCTCCCCCAGTCACCTGCCACAGTCTTCTGATTGTGTCTTGATCTCCCTCAGGATTTCTGGAAAAAAAATGAAAAGCATAAGTAAGAATGCCAGTCTGTGGGTGGAACCTTGTTCCAGGTCCCTTTAGATATGTCTCTTTTGCAGCTACTGTTTTAGTTAGTTCATTAACACTTTTATTGAATGTCTTATTGTGTGTGTGATGGTGTGAGCAGCTCTGTGCAAACTCTATCCTAAAAACAGTTCAGTTTCTACTAAAGGTTTATAATGTGTTGTTATAAACAACATGACAAAGCATTTAAAAACCCCAAATTCATCTGAGCATACGCTGGAGCAGTGGTTACATTTAACTCCCTATCTGACGTGTGTCTCTGGTCAAAGCTGCATTTGCTTCCTGCATTCAATCATGGGTCCACCATTTCACCAGGACACCTGCTCAGTATCACAAGACTAATCATTTAATTCCATTTAATCACATAGCATATGAACAGATGAAATATGAGAATGAAAAGTGAATTCTGATAGCTTTGAAAAAATTGAGCAAGGCCAGGGCAGGGTTGTACATTTCCAATATTGTAACATCAAAGCGTCAGGACCCTTGGGAAGAAGTATTATGCTAGTTAATAATGCTGTGAACCGCAGATTACACTCCTGCCTTTCTGTTTTCTTGCAGCATGCTGTATGCGTTTCAGGCCATTGGCTCTCCTCCTACAATGTTTATAGAGAGCTGTGTGCAAAGCCCTCCAGTAAGCCCCAAATCATTCTGGATTTTGTTCTTGTATTTCAGATTAGTAACTTCTCTCTCCTTTTGCTCCTCTCTCTCCCTCCCTCCCTCTCCCCGCTATGTGTGTGTGTGAGATGTGTCAATGGAAGTATCATCTCATTCCCAATCCAAACAGTAGAACATGTTAAATGTCACAAAAAGAAGGGATATAAATCAGGTACTGGGCCATGCAGGTGCTCTAAGGATGGGAGAGCTCACAGATCAACAGCTTCACAAGCGAAAGACGAATCTCCTGTGCTCAGGGATAGAGGATACAGACTGCAGAAAGGTGTGTGATGTGATGAGTGCTGGATGAAAAAACGAACCCATGCCTGCAGCTTCTAGGACTGCCATGAAGCAAGCCAGGTGGTACTGGAGCACGGCACATGTTAGAAGAGAAAATTGTAACAAATCCTGTTTCGCAAACTTACTTTACTTTACTTGTGATGCTAGAATCACTGTCAATAATATGAAACTAAAATATTTCGGGGATATGGTTAGGGTTGACTCTTCCCTCCCAAAGGGAAAGTTGTTTGTATAACCAGAAAAAGGAAGGAACCTACAGGAAATGGAAATGCCATAGACACAACCCAATTAGTTAGTTACAGCTTGTGTCTATCTTGTGTTAATGTGGTTCCACAGTTAAGCGCTTGTGGTTGGCTGAGACTCAGCTGCTTGTTACAAAGCAGAGTACAGTCTACTTACATATCAAGTTACAGCACAGTGCCTTGTGGATAGAGACATGCTTAGAACAGACTTAACACACACCTGGAACGTTGCTACTGCTCAGCTGAAGTTGCTTTCCTGTGGTCATGGGGAGACTGGTGTGGGGAATAATATCAGAAGCATCAGGTTTGAGGCGAGAGTTTGGAAATCCACTGGCAATAGGATTCTAATCTGGATTAAAAGCCAGAAAAAAGAGCACGCACTTTCTCCCCCCTCCAACTTCCTGCTTGTCTTTGGTAGACTCTACTGGGCAGCCATTCAGGAAGTCGGGGAAGAGGAGGTCATAGGCCCTCCCTCAGCCCCGCATCTCGGAGTAGAGGGCACTGGCAGATTCTGCATTCTGTCTTGTAACTTTTGCCTGCTTCTAGCTGAGAAACTTCCTAACAAGTTTGCTAAAGCTATTTCTGAGTAAAACCTTGAGATGGAAGTAGGAAAGACTGATTGTATGAGAAACACGATAATGGAGATTGCATGATGTTGTAACTTCTCCGAGGTGGAACTGAACAAACTACTGTATGACCAGAAATCTCAAGTGTCTCTCATCATTAGCCACAATTCCTGTCTTACATCTCTGGGAGATTCATTTTCCTGCTTAAGATTGAGAGGTTTCTCACACTTCCAGTGGTCTACTTTCATCGCTCTAAACTATTGGCTTCACCATTTTAGTGAAAAAATAGAAGTGATAACAGAAAAGCTACTCTTCCCCCTGTATAAACCAACCTACCATATTCTGCTCCATACATACTGCTCTGGCTACAATGGACCAACGATATTGTCTCCCATTCCAGGTCTTTTCCTCCTCTTCTCCTCTGGACTCCATCTTCTCACACCTCCTTGACTATCTTGTTCATGAAACTATCTCCCTCTCTTTCCCCTTCATTATCAAC
This sequence comes from Dolichotis patagonum, assembly GCA_004027295.1. Lineage (NCBI taxonomy): Eukaryota > Metazoa > Chordata > Mammalia > Rodentia > Caviidae > Dolichotis > Dolichotis patagonum. Next base: position 28,330 of record PVJX010007569.1, read on the forward strand.
TTTTTCCAGAAAGGGATGGATCATTGTTGACAGCATATAAAAACACGCCCTAGTATTTTCCATCTTTACTAAAGGAAAAGGGGCCCCCATCACCACCTATCATATTATTTTCCTATTCTTTGCAGACAAACTTTTTGAAAGCTTGGTTAATGTCCTATTTCCTCTTCCACACTGCTCATTTTCAGTATCTGTTTTTGTTTTATAATTTTAAGCTTTGGAACACAAACATAATCCATATACACAGCACAATGCATGCATGCAGAAAAGTATGCAATTATAAAAAAACTACCAAGTTAGAAGAGCATTAGCAGTGTTACAGAGTCTCTGTTCTTATGTCTTCATCAGTAAGCACTCCATTCTCTCTGCATGGGGTCAGTATTCCAAAAAGTGCTTTTACAGGTTTTTGAGCTTTTTAGTAAATGGAACTATACATTATTATGTGTGTGTATGGTTGTGAATTGTTTCAGCAGTAATCTTATGAATGTAATCATAGGTAGCTATAACCTGATCATATTCATATTATAAATATTTCATTATAAAAATTAACCTTAATTTATTGATCCATTCAATGGTTGTCGGTGGATACTTGGTTTAATTTAAGTTTTGGAATACTATGGTTAATATTTTTATGTGTATTTTATATGTCTTTAGCATACAAGTACATACATTTCTGTTGAGTCAATACTTACAAATGAAACTGCTGAATCATAGGTGCACATGGAACTTCAAGAAAGAGTGCCAAAGTGATGCTACCAATTTACATTCCCACAAGCATGTGTATGTATGCACCGAAATTGCTCCAAATCCTCTCCAAAATTTGCATTTGAGTTTCCTTAATCTTATCCATGAATAGCATCTTAATGTGATTTTAATTGATATCTTTGGCTCAAGCTAGAAAATTATCCTTCCTTTTACTCTTTAACAGCTCATCAGCAAGTTTTGTCTGTTCCACCTTCAAAGTATGTCCAAGACTGACCACCGTTTCATGTTACCATTGATGACAACTTAGTCAAAACCACAGTCTAGCTACACTTCTCCAAAAATACACAAAAGAGCAAATATAAATCAGATTTCTAACAGTGAGAAATTATAAAAACCTATCATATAATAGTTGAGAATTATATTTTCTGGTTTATTTTATAGGTTTACTTTGTCTTATTTTCAAAATATGGATACCAGTTTATAACTTTGTTTTTGATGACACATCATAAATATATTCCAGGATAATATCTAATATATATATAGATATATAGATATAGGTAGCTCAATATCATCTTAAAGATTATACAATATACATATATATATGTTAATCTTTTCAAGTAGTTCTCTATTTCTCAAATCATACACTATCATCTAACTTGCTGTAATAAATAATATTATGATAAACACATCTATAACTTAATCCTGCAGAAAGTCTTTCTTATTTCTTCAAGGTAAATACCTAATAGCGAAATTGCTGAACCCAAGGGCAAGCAGCGTTGAATGTGTTTAACACATAATGTGGTGCAGGTCATTTTAATGTACATTTCCTATGAAGAATTCAGTAATGTCTGAAGTTTCTGGTATGAATGCATAGGAAGTCAGTGACAGCAACAAAGATGGCAAAAACTGAGGATGGGACAAGTGCCTTGAGATTTAGGTCTCTGTAGCATCCCATCTGCATGCAAAAGGCACACTCTACACATGTTGCCTAATTTCTTACTTTGTTACTTCACCTTTGTAAACTTCATTAAGTTTATTCTACCAAGTTACCATAATTTATCATTGTGATGTGAAATTTTAAGGGCAGGTTTAGCAGTTTTGATTTAAATGAAATTTATAAGGAAAGCATATCATTTCCTAGATATACTTGACAAAAGTCTGGTCAAAAAAATGTTACAAAATGCCAAGCTGTATATAAATTATGAAATAGCGATCTCTATGTTGAATAATTGTGATTAGGCATAAGGATTTTAAATATGCTAATTTATCCAATAGTATTTGTCACCAAGTACTAAGAGGATAAAATAAATACAGCTTGTCTTGTCCTCCCAGAGGATGATCAATTCAACAAAGGCCATCGCTGGCACTAGTGATGGCAGTAGTGATGATGCCAGCACTCAAAGACAGGCACACAGTCCTTCCTGAAGATAATGCAGTCATGGCACTCAGCATCTAGGAGGCAACCAATCAATATTTGTGGACTGGAAGAAAGAATGAATGCCTGGTATGAGACAAAGTCCTATGCAAGACAAAATCAATACAAAAACAAATGGCCCCACCCCTGCTCACAGAGTTCAATCCAATGGAAAAGAAAAGCAAGGAAATTGTTGTCAGTCTATATGTTATGCCCTGATACTGGTCCCTTTGAGGTCATTTGGTGACCCAGCATAATTTTTGATGGTACAGGAAAGCAGAAATGCCATGTATCTGTGTCTCAGTCCCTTTCTGCTCTCTGGGACATGATACCTGACACCCACAATCTAATAGAAGGCAGGTTTATTTTAGCTCACAGTTGGTAAAGGTTGGCTCCAACTGTGGCTCCAATCTATCACTTCACTAGGATGAAGTGTTAGCTATCATTTGTGATCCACCTCAATGTCGGTGTTCTCATGAAAACCTCCCTACTTCATTCAGCATTCCTTAATGTCACCTTCATTTGATTACAGTGTCAGGGTTTATACTTAGATGTCCCCCAATGCCTCATGTGATCGTAGATGGGACTTTGAGGAGGTGATTGGGTTATGGAGATGTGTACACATTAGTTTATAACGAAATGTGTGATTTTAGGAGGTGTGGCCTGGCAAAAAGAGGTAGGTCACTAAAGGCGTGGCTGGAAAGCCTATGTGGACCTTTCCAAATCCTTCTTTTACTCTCTGCTTCCTGGATATCACGAAGTGAGCAGCTTGCCTCTGCCCAGGTCCTTCCACTATGTCTTCTGCCTGGGAGCCATGCTGGTCGTCACAGCCTTCTCCAAGTAACAAGATTTTAGATGTTGTTGTAACACATAATTGGATTGATTCCTAACACTTAAAAAACCTCTCTTGTAGCAGAACATATCCTTGTATGTGTGTTTTTAAAAGTACCACAACCTGTTTTTCTGTACTTCATATAATTTTTTCTTGTAGTGGAGATGATTGAATCTAGTGCTTCCTGCATGCTACACACATGGTCTACCACTGGGCTACAATCTCCGCCCTATATATTTCTTCTGTTCAAGTGTTTGCATTGTTAGTACTTGATAATATCAGTATGCACATCAATAACAGAGTAGGCTAGTAGGCTGTTTAATCGGACACAGGAGTTCAATTTTAAAGACTCATCATCACCAACCCCTTTGGAAGGAGACAATCACAGAATTCACATGGTGTGCAGGCCACATCACTAAAATATTGGCAGGATAAATGATGGGTGTCAGAGGGGTAATGATATTATTGATCTCTTTATTTCACATTCCATAGGCTCTGAGTCATGGTGCTGTCCTCGGTTATACTTAGAATGGAGAGAAGCTTCTTCTACTTATCATTGATTCGGGTGCTTGAAATCAGCTCTGTGTGGTTTATCAGCCCCCAGCACAGCTGTGAATAGCTTTGAATTTGAATCATTTTGAACATAATATGAAATAAGGGGCCTGACTATTTTTAGGTTCTACTTCATTATCTCTAATAATCAAGCACAAATCTTGGTATTTTTCCGCTCAGTATTCCTCCTCTCTCCTCTCTCTCTTTCCCCCAGCTACAGGGCAGTGAACTAGGCCAGGTAGGTGTGAACAGAGAGTGTGATTTGTCACAAGTGCTGTGATGATGGGGAGGAGACTGGAAGAGACCAAATGAGTCAGCCCAGGCCTGCTCGGGACAGAGAAGAGGAGCTAAAGGGCTGTCTGCCCAGCATTCTCTGTCCCTCTGTCCTTCCCATGTCTCCTTTCTTTGCTAGTCTCTAACTTTCCCAAATTTGAGTAATGCTTTATGACTTTGCTGCTTCAAGGACACAGAAGCCAGAATTTATTTTCCATTTGACTGGCCATTAACCATTGTTCAAGCTTAGAGATGATGTTGGCTTTGACTGAGTATCTCCATACTGTAATTATTATTTCCAAACACTAAAAATAACCATTGTGAGTGGTCATCAGAATGTTCACTGAGCAGGGACAAGGGAAAGACAGGTGAGTTTGACTCAATAAAAAATTCAGAAGTGTCTTACTGTGGTGTTTTCTCCAACAGCTTATTTTTGTTGTTACTAGCAAACCACAGATAGTTGTATGATTTTAGAGCCAATTCTGTTTTGATTGGGTCGGTGGGTGAGTGAAGCACTAATAACCTCTTACAGTTTCTACACCATAAAGTATACATTTCTGTTTAGAAATACACTTTGTATTTGTTCAGCAGATTGGTGTTAGATTTTTAAAGCCCTCTTCAGACATGCAAGCTAATATTTTCTTGGTCACTCAGCAGAAACAAAGAGAAACAAAGATTCAAGGTCATTTCCTATGAGTGATTTAAGAAAGGTGTTTTTTTCCCAAAGTAGAGAGAGAGAGAGACAGAGAGAGAGAAAATGAGAGAAACAGAGAAAATGAGAGAGACAGAGAGAGAGAGACAGAGACAGAGAGACCACCCATATGTGGTCACTGCGGGATGCTAGTGGTGGTAGTGGGAAGGCACTGATTCATTGGCATGTAAATGTTTGTTAGTATAAAATCACAGGGAGATTCACTCTCCAAAGCTGACAATGAGCCTCTGATTGCAGAAGGACAGGGCCTGCTGAGCGCTGCCTGCTTCAGGTTTTTGTCAGCACTTTCATTGTATCCTAAATTTCCACAGTTTAAGACTCAGCTGTAGAAAAGTTCTGAGAGTAGAAGACTAAGGAGACTCCAAAACTCAAACTTTTTAGAACATCCATAATATTATCAGGTTAAACCCTTGGACAATACTATATGCTGGGCATGAAGGTTTTTTTAAAAATTAATTTTAACTGATATATTTTTGGCATATACAATATCACATTCATCATACAGATCTGTACCTGTATGTAATAGATCTTAATTCATTTTTTCCAATTCTCTCCTTCATTTCCTTCAGTCCTTCTTCTCTCCATTTATAAAACTTTGTTTCTATTGTTTTTCTTCCATTCTTTTTCATGTGTATTATTATCCCTTTTCCCTTCCTTCACTTTCCTCTACTGTCTCCCTTACTCTGCTTCTCATTTGAACATTACCTTTCTGCTTCCTGATATCTATCTTGCACTTTGGCCCTTGTGTTTCTCACACAAGAGAAAGAACATGACGTTGAAACATGCATGTCCAATTTATTTCACTTAAAATTAACGTATCAAGGTACATCCATTTACCTAAAAATGTCTCAAGTTCATCTTCCTTTATAGCAGAGTATTACTCTGCTGTATTTAAAAGCTACATTTTCTTTATCCATTATCCATTGATTGGGGTATGGACTGTTTGAAACAGTTAGCTATTACAAATTGTACTGCTATAAACATGGGTGTGCATCTATTGCTGTGGTATGATGCTTTTAACTCTTCCAGGAAGATACCTAGAAGGGGAATTGCTCGGTCAAACAGAACCTCTAATTGCAGGTTTTTTAGGAATCTCCATACTGATTTCCATACTGGTTGTACCAATTTACATTCCCACCCACAGTGGAGAAGGGTTCCTTTTTCCTCACAGTCTTGCCAGCATTTGTTATTGGTTGATTTGTAGAGACAGCCATTTTTTCTGGAGTGAGATGAAATCTCAGTGTCATTTTAATTTGCACTTTTCCAATGATTAGTGATGAACATTTTGTGTATGCTTATTTGTCCTTTGTACTTCTTTGTCTGAAAAGTGTGCATTTCGGAGGCGAAGAAGTTCCTTATGTAGGGTAAGAAAATGTGAATTTCCAGTAAGTGGATATTAGACAGCTTTTCATTACAATTACAAAGTATATGAGATCATCTACTTAAAACAAAGGAATGTTTGTTTTGGCTCAAAATATTGGAGTTGCGGTGCTTCCTCATGAGACACTTTTGCTTTGCACCGGAGGCAAGGCAGTGTCTCCTGGCAGGGGTGCCAGGCAGCAGCCTCGTCACCTCTTGGCAACTGGAAATGAAAGAGGAAAGAACTGGGTGCCACTGTCTCATCGCGCCTCCCACAACCAAAGACCCCCACTGGGTGCTGCCTCCTACAATTTCATTCACCTCCTAGTAGCACCAGTATGATGACCAAGTCTTTGACACCTGGACCTTTACCAGACATTCTAAATCCAAATTATTTCCAGGAGGGTTCAAAGAAGGCTGATGCTTCTGGATTTTTTAAAAAATAAAACACCGAGTTAAAAGGCAAATTTAAAATAATATGAAACATCCCTACAAGGTAAATAGAAAAGAAATATTTTTAATGAGGATCTTTGGAATAAATGACTGAATAAATAAATGTAAACTATTATTTCATAGACTTTAAAAAATCAACTTAGGAAAGTGAAGCTGTTACAAAACCCATTTGGAGTAAATTTCACATGCTTAATATTTTCTGAACACAAAGAGATATTTATTTCAAATTAATAGAGGCCACCTCCTAGCTGCGAAGTGATTTCCAGGGCAGAATTGCTTGGAAGAGAGACCTCCCAGGAAGAGGTCAAGGTCAGGGAAGTAAAGTCCTCCCACACAAGCCAGGTGCAGTGCCACTGCTAAGGTAGGGTAGGGCTCAGAAGAAAGGCTTCTCTCTTCCTCTGAAATCAAATGGCAATAGGTAGCTTGATAGGTGGAAAAAATGTTCACAGGTTTGTTAACCTCCACGGGGAAAAAGTCACAGCACAGCAGTCAGGTTGAGGATCTTTGATCCTCATGCCTCTCAGAATTTTACAGTTCCAGTCACTGGAGTATTGTCAGCTGAGCCCCAGAGGACAAGGAACACCCAAAGAAGAAGGGATAGGTTGATCCCACCTGAATGGGACTATCTTCATACGCACTGCAGCTGTATTTTAAAAGGCATGAGAAGGCAGCTCTGTGCAAACCTCTGTGTTAGATACCTAGCACCACTAAACAAACAAGCAAAAAAGTCACCGAGGGTGTAGCTCAGTAGCTCGGGTAGAATGCTTCCGTTTCAATCTCCAATACCAAATACACAAAGCGGGAGCAGGGGAAGAAGGAAATTCTGCCACATGGTACAATGTGGAAAAACTTTAAGGACATTATGCTAGGTAAACACTAGCCTCCATAAAGAGAGGTACACTATGATTCCATTCAGATGAGGGACCCAGAGTATTCAGATTCATAAAGGCAAAAGATAGACCAGTGCTCGCCAAGCTCTGGGGAGGGTAGGCACAGGGAATTGTCATTTGATAGCTACAGAATTTTGATTTTGCAAGATAAAAAGAGTTCTGGAGATGATGATAATGGTGACTGCACAAAATTGTGGCTGTACTAAAACTATTGAGCACAACAGTTATGATGGTTACGACCAGAAATTTTATGTTATATTTATTTTGACACAATTTTTTAAAACGGAAAAACAAGGCAACCCCACCCCCCAAATCTGTACAACTTCTCTCTGATAAATGGAAGGAGATGTGTCCCTCTGTGTCTCCTCTCCTCTTTCTCCCTGGCCTCAAATGCAATAGTGGCAGAGTGCCCTTAGCATGTTTCTAAATTTAATAAGAAATGAGTCTCCTTGTTCACTTTCTATTTCTTTCTTAAATGCTTATGGACCAATTTACAGCCTTTTACCTAGCCTTGAAGTTAAATATTAACTCGCAGCTTCTGAGGTCCCTATCTGACCTTAGGTCCCCCCTGCCCTCTGGGACCAACAGCTACATTTGTTACCATCTTTTGCTTTCCTCAGAGATTGTCCTACAGGGTTTATGGCACATGGCCACTGACCTTTATTTATGGCACAAAGTGATATTTTTTGAAAAGATATATATTTATGAAAAAACCTGCATTTTCTTTAAGTTTCTTTAACATCACTTCCACTCCACTAGACATGGAAACTAATCTCTTTCTCTCCAGCTCATTAGCACTGACATATTTGCCATAGTCCTAGGATACTACAGTATTATAATTTAAATAGTGTAATCCCTTTTCCTGACCTCCTTTCCATCTGGAAAGTTTGTTTGTAATCCCACTGAAATGTTATTGGAATCCCAGTGAGTTAATTCCAATCTGTTACCTCCAGTGTAACCCACAGCGAGAATAAAGACACTAAGACATATTCCTAGTTACCAGCAGCCAAGGGATCCTGAGTCTGATCCAGTTGAGGATTCATAGGACGAAGGACTTGACCCAGGGTCTCACCCAGAATTCATGAAGAAAGGAGTGGCTGGAGGATGAATGATGGTAGGTGGTGCTGAAATGATGTGAGTAAAGTGAGCTGAGCTACTCAGCTGGCCAGAAATCACCTCTGCAACGTGCAGAGAGAAGGGTAATCAGAAAGATCAATCTGCATAACTCAGTTGGGGTAGCATTTGAATGTTTAGGAGGCTGTTGCTTTAGTTTGTGATATGTAAACTTTTGTGCCCTGGGAAGTGATAGCTTCTCACCTTGAGACAGGAACCCAGTTCACATTCCTGGAGCTATGTGGCTCTGCTATCCCGCTGTGATAAACCATTTATAGGGAGACACAAGGCAAGGAGACCAGGGAGTGTTGGCTGGCTTCAAAGATGACACAGCAGTACCTCAGCTAACCCTATTTACATTGCTTAGGGCCAATTGAAGGGAGAAGGAAATAGCATAGCCAGTTCTGTAGGTATCGGTACACGGAGATAGGGCTCGGTTTATTAATGTGGAGGTAATTGTTGTGCATTCAAGAACTGTCCAAGAGATCTTCTACATGTAGGATTCCTAAAACTGGTGATAGCTTTGTGATGTTTGGAGTCAGCATGCGCTGAGTGCACAGCATTAATCCAATAAGGGAATCACCAAAGGTGATTATATTTCTTTTCACTTCATCTCTGCATGCTATACACTACACTACACACACACACACACTATAATTTCTAACCACAATGGCACTCGGTCACCCCTCCTGGAGAAGCAGAGAGATACACAGGCTGCCCCTTCCAAGTTCTGAGTCGAAGAGACCTTGTTGGAAGTCTTGGGCCCACTGCTTTTCAACTTTGACATGTAGCACATCACCCCACTTCTCCGGGTGAGTCTCTCATTGGAGGAGCAGGGTATTCACAGGGCATTCACCCGAGCAGATGTACTGGAACAATGTGAAAGCGGATCCCTGTACTGTGTGGAGTAGATGGCAAGTACTCGGAAAGTTTCTTTTTGTCAAACACCACCCTGAAACGTCCTTTGGAATGACAAAGATACAGGGCATTTGTAGGCTAAGTTATCAACCTCATGACTGTGCAAGCAAAGGAACTCAGGAAAAGAAAGAGGTGCATATTATTATTGTTTTCTTAAGAAAGGGGAGAGAAGAAAGAGGAAAAGAAAAAGAAAAGAAGAGGAGAAGAAAGGAAATGAGAGAAGAAAATGTTCAAACACCTGAAAAGTCTGGGCTCTGAGGCCCAGATTGTGCCAGCATGCCCTGAGGCTGCTTGCATGTCCCTCTGACATGCCACTGGCTGGGACATCCATATACTCTACCCACACCACATGAACACAGGAAAACATAGATGAAGCACTGATCTGATATGATCAATTCTCCAAAAGCAATTCTGGAAATACTAATTAGATTTTCTCCAACCTTTCTTAATTTAGTGAATGCCAGGAGAAGAGCACACCTCTCCTAACACCTATAAAGAGAATTTGTGTATAAGTAATACCTATCTGATGCGCCAGACAACATGTTGCCATGGTAACAATCACATTTTTGTCTTCATCGGGGGAATAGAAATTAAAACTGACAATGCTTGAGTACAAATGTTTTTATTTGGCCCTGTGAGCAGTACTAATGCTTGGAATGAGTTTCATTGTTATTGTTTTCTGGTTTTGAAGCAATAGTACTGTAAAATGTGTAGGATGTGAAATAATGCCATCGGTTTTGAGAAACAAAAAATTCCCTGAAGGAGCTCATTACTCTTGCAAATTTACATTATCAAAGGATGTGAAAATGCCAAAAAGCAGGCTCTTAATGGTAGAGTTGGTGATAGCATCTCAGGACCAACCAGAGTTTGTGGGTAACTAATGGGGAGCAAATGCAAGATTGATCTGGAAGCCTAATTGGCTATTTTTATGACTTTAGAATTCTGATCTTATATTAGAGCTATAAAATATCCATTGTGCTTCAGGGAACATCTGTGCATTTGGCTCTTACGATAAAAGAAATATTGAAAATCAAGAGAAGTAGCTCGCAATAGAGAAAAACAAGAGAATGATTAATATAAAATTCAGAAAACTGTTGCCCAAGGGGGCTGAGGTAGCAGGAGGAAGGGGCTTCCTACACTTTGGAAACGCTTAGTTTCTTAGGTGGGAGGCCATTTTATCATTCTTCTTAGAATTCCACATAGACGTTGCCAACACTCACAGTAAATTTTACTTAAAAAGATAGAGAAAAAAACAGGATATGGCAAGTGCAGGAACTGCCGGTAGTGTGTTTCAGTCTTGACTTTCTAAATACCTAAGTGATTGGGGAGGGGGTGTCATTCGCTGTGGCTGAGATGGGTATTTTTTATTTATGTATATAATTTTAAAATAAAGACATGCTAAAATGGTCACTCAACTCTCTTGCCATTTGAAAATTATCCAGCAAAATGTGGTTTCCCATGCCCTAAATCCTAGCACTTGTGAGGCTGAGGCAGGAGGATTTCGGTGAGTTTGAGGCTAGCCTGGGCTACAAGACGAGTTCAAGTTAAGCCTGAACTACAGAGTGAGGCCATCATTCAAAAAGACCAAAAAAAAAAACCCTAAAGGAACTATTCAACATGATGAATAGCATCCGAAACGCAATACTGCCGAATTAATCATGTTAGAAAAATAGTATTTCTTCATGTAAAATCTCCCAAATCTCAGTGACTGTTTGATCACCCGCCACAGTCTGACCTGACCTGTGAGTTGCTGTCTCCAGGTGAACCCAGTACAGCAGAACAGAATGCAAAGATTCGTTAGCAGCAAGGGGTATTGTGAAGTCGGCGATAGGGAGCCTGCGAGTCAGGGCTTGTCTGCTGCCTGCACTCCACGCTTCTCTCTGTTGCCTGCCTTGTTCTTGTCTCCTTCTCTGAATGTAAAATAGCAACATAGTGAACTCCAGAGGCACTTAATTATTTTATGCTCATCAAATGTGCATCCAGTACTGTCAGGTGCTTCCTATTTTCCTCTAAAATTACCAAAACATAATGACAGTCTGCAGGACTGAGCATTCAGAAATGCTTCAGAGAAATGCTTCCTTTGATTTCCATCAAGACGGCAGAGATACCTCCTTCCTTCAAGGCGCACTGGTCAAGCATGTTCTTGGGGCCAGAGCTACGCTGTTGGCTAGTTTCCGCTGAATTCCTCAAGGTACAGAAGGATGTGAGCCTAGCAAACGGGTTCTGGGGCTCTGCAGCAAGCGGCACTTGTTTGCAAGACTCGGGTTTGTGTGCATAATTGGAACAGCTGTCTGGGTCGCACTGTCCACCACCTTCCTCGGAGGCACCCGCGTCTGCAGAATCAGGACGCACCGTTGTTGGCCTGACTGGCTTTTCAGCCTCTGTGGCAGACACTGTCTCCCCTTGCATCCTGCATAGGTCCCAGAGCAAAACTGCTCTTCTAAGAAAGCTGAGGGAGAACTCACTGTCTGGCTTTAAGCTCTGAAAAATGGAAAGATTTCTCAGCATCTCAGGGACTTGATTTATCCACTCAGAAATAGGCAATTACCCCCAGTGTTATAGTGACTACTAGGAAGGCTGTAGTAATGGAATGTATGTACCTCAGGCACTGAGCCTACACTTGATAGTAACTCAAGGAACATTATTTGTGCTTGCTATTACTCCTCGACTAACATGTTTAAGAGGAAAAACAGCTATACTCAGATGTCTGCCTCCCCTTTCCTGCATGAAAACTTGTCTCTTTCTATGAAAGCCCGTCTGAGGAACTTGGACAGAAGTCTGCCTCTATTTTCTTCAATATGTACAAGAATCCTTGAGGTACAATCAAACGTTAGCACACACTGAAACAGAGGGAATGATGTGCACCCCAAAAGTGCTTTGGCTTCTTGGGAAACAAACTCAAAGGCAGATTCGAAAGTGAGTTTGATGCACTATACGAGTTCAGTATAAAGAATAATAAAAAGTATCTGCAAAAGTCTGTAACAACATGGAGAAAAATAGAAGCCATTCTTATAATAATCAAAATTATCCAGGGAAGCTATGCTTCCTCTAAACACTGAAAGAGGAAGGTGAAATTAAGTCAGAGTTCTGTAACCTCCTTCTCCGTGTACTAACATCCAGGCAGCAAAAACCACACACTTTGTTTGAGCTTCCAGCTGCTATATTTCCTTATTTCATTCATTGTCACTTATTTTCAATGTTGTCATTTTATTGAGATCTACTCCTGATTTGCTGCAGAACACTATGCAGGATTTTAACCTATATGCAGAAAAACTAAACTCTATCCACTGTGTCACTAAAGGAGAATCCAGATTTCTAAGAACTCACCTGCTGTTGATCTCATCAATGTGTCTTCACTATCAGTGCAGTTTGCTCATCACGTAGCAGACCCTCACTAAATAGGAGAGAGCTGATGTTCACATTTGATGGAAAACTAAAATTAAGTCATCTCTAAATCCGAGATTTAGAATAAGAAAACCTATGTTTATTTCATTCTATAAATATTTTACTAATGCTGTGTTTATCTCTTTTGATGGATCTAGCATTTAGATGACAATTATCCTTGAAAACAATTTCACATCAAAAAAATAAATTAAATGTTGATGCATTAGCTATTCCATACAAGAGAATTGGAAATAGATATGGATACAGACGGATATATATACCACAAAGTCAGGAAATCTAATATATTAGAGAAGTGCACTATAATTTTAATTTCAAGAAAAAAATTAAAATTACTCTAAATACGCTGTATTTCAGATACCAACTTTTACATTCTAACATTTATGTTATCTAACATTTATTACTTTATGTTTTTCTTTGCCTTCTTCTCTTAACAGAGAAATCTTTTTATTTTTTTCTTGCCAAAGCAAAGGAAAGTACTTTGGAATCAATAATAATGTCTTACTTTCTGAGTATGCCTTCTTTTGAATGCTTAGTAGGTTTTTAAATTAACTGGAGATTCCAGTGCTAAAGCTTTATGTGCCATCGTTTCTTTGAAATGTTCCATCACATCGTATGTTTCTGCGCCCACACATGGAATGTATGTTCTTATTCCCACTTGCCAAACGGGGAGCTAAAACCCGAACACTAAACACCAGAACTAAGGGAAAGGTCAAAACAGGGTCAGAAAGACATCCTCTGTTTGTATTTCAGCTATGTTCTATTTCTATTTTGTAACTCCTCTAAAAAAACCTAATAACATACAGATTCTAAATACTACTCTTAAAAGGAGTTATTCTTCAAGTTTTTATAACAGGATCACTGGAAATGCCTTTGTCAACTTTTTTCATCCTAAACCACCAGAAAAGGCAATAATCATTTATCAAGTGCTGCGGTTTGATATTTTCGTGCAATTCAAGCTATGACTCGTATTTAATTCTCTTCCAACATGACTGTGAGGTGTTGAAAGGAAGAAACCATTGACCTAGAACAAGATCACTTTAAGCATGACACTATTAGCCAAAATGGTAGTGTTCTTTTTCAGATAACCACTTCTCAAAAGTGGTTGTGAATATATTCCAAAGAATAAAATGCTAGCTGCAAGTTTTAAGAAGCAGAATAAAATATCCTCAGTTACTAAAGGGTGATATATTCTGGTCAATGTGGCTGAGGTGGCTTGTTTCAGAGTTTAGAGCAATCAACGTAATCAGGTGACTTTTTTGTTGCCAAGGGCACCACGGTGGAGCCATTAAAGGAAGAGGACAATGGAGAAGGTCAGAACTATGGTTCTAGAAGATTTCAGTTAGCTACTGACTCCACTGACACTAAAAGCATTCCAAAAAACATTGCTTTGTTACAGAAGGTAGCAACTTGTACCAACTTTTAACAACTTCTATTCTTCAAGAAGTTCCGTTGGTTAATGCTTGATTTTTTAACAATTCTTTTTAATGAACATATAATAATTTCATTTGTAGGGACCGGTGTCATGTTTCCACAGTATATACAATATATAAAGTTCAAATTAAGGTAATCGGCACTTACGTTTACTTAAACATTTATAATCTTCTCATGTTGGAAATCTTTGAATACTTTGCTTTTAAGTCTTCCTACACATATAATAAATTATGTGGAAGTCACTTTATACGATACTACAGAATATTAGAACTTTTCCTCCAGTGAGTAAATTCAGATACTCACTGTCTGATCTCTATCTCTGCTTACTTGTTCCCTTCTTAACCTCTGATGACCTCTAGTCTACTCTCTACTTCCACGAAATCAACTTCTTTAGCTTTCACCACTGAGAGCATATGGTATTTGTCTTTCAGGGTCTTGCTTATTTCACTTAATATAATGTCTTCCAGTTCTATCATGTTTCCATACATGACTAGATTTTACTTTTTATTATAACATTTCTTTTTTTATCACTCAGAATTTTAGGTGTACAATCTAATAAACTGCTAAAATGTTCCAGTACATAGACCCAGTGGTGAGGAGGCCTGTATGCCTAGACAGACACACCACAGCCCCGGGCAGAAGTCCAGTCACTACATGAATGAGCAAGCCTCAAACTGAGACAGGCTGACAGAGTCAGTGTGTTTACCCAGGCTTTGATGGCCCTAATTACAGCCCTGACCTGAAGAGGCTTCTCACACAGCTCTTGGCAGGGGTTTGATCCTTGGTATACACAGCCGAGAGCTGTGGGAGCTGTTAAGGGCCTAGGAGAGGGAAGAGCAGAAACACAAATCACCTCATCAAGTACAAGAGGAACTACGGGGACTCTCTTAGTCTGGGCTTTCTGAACATTTGGAAGATCAGGAATTTGGGGTTTGGGTTTTTAATGTGTCATTCTAACTGATTTTTATTTTAGGGGCATTTAGACTATAATTTTGAGCTTGCTAATGTGGTGTTAAATAGTTAACATTTCTGAAATGATTCCTATATCCTCATACTTAGGACAGTGCTCTAATTATCAATATATTAATTTCTTTTAATCTGTCCAGCAACATTTAAAGTTCTATTATTATCCCTACTTTATATCTATGAGTGTGATGAGAAAATTGAGTGTCACTTACAAGGAAACAGAGATGCACAAAAATAATCCATCTAAAGTTATAGGAAAATCAATAAACAGAACCAAGATTCATATTTAGGAAATCTGGTTGAGGAACAGAATGACACTGCAAATCGTATTAATGTATGACTTGTCTCACATCCTGTTCTGTATTTTAATAACTAGTGAGGGAAGCATGAAGGGAGAATTTGGAGTCCAAACTGAAAGTCTCTTACACATCATCTTTGTGCCATTGCATCATTTTCAGACATGCACCCTGTGACTAGAGAAAGTGTGATATTGGAGGGGAGGATTTTTCAAGAAGAAATAGCACCTCCGAAGCAGTGGGTATGCTTCAGAAATAGCACAGTGCTTCGGTGCCTACAGGTGATGAGAGGGGCTCATGCTAGGAAGTTGTGGGCTAAATTTGGATTAACCTGTTAAAGTCAGGTCTTCCTTCAGGCGGAAAAAAGCAAAACCAAAATCATTCAGCGAAAATGCTTTTCAACTTTCTAGAAGAAGGTGAAAGTACACCGGGAAAAATGTGTAAGGCAGCAAGTGTGTTATTTATTTTGTTTCCTTACCGACCATGTTTAACTCATTAGATCATGGCTGCAGGGGCAGTACAAAAGGAATTCTAAAAACAGTGGCCTTGTAACTTACCATTCCAACTCCTGAGATATTTTTAAGAGAGGAGACAAAAATAGCCCTATGAGAGGATGAAAACTGCCAATTCTAGATAGGAACTTTGCTTTTTGCCTTATATCTTTGTAAGAAAATCATGGAATAGAAGGAGTAGAAGAGAGACCTTTATTCTGACTGGAGAAGAAAGACTCCTGAAATGAGGGAAACACGAAAACACCTGGGATATGTTTCCCCACAAACTAGTAAACAGGGAAAGAGCAATAGTGGTGATAAATATAGAACATCAAGAAAACTAGCCAAAGGCTGAGCAGAGAACAGCTGTGTAGCACACCTGAACTCATCTACCAGCCCACAAGGTGTGGTGTAAGGTTAGCAAACACACCCAACTTTGGGATTTGAAATAACTTCGTCACCTCCAAAACAGACTCCATGGATGAGTTTCCTGAGTTATTCTCCTAGCTACAAAGACATCACTGACTCCTTTCTGTTGACCATTGTTTGGATGAGCTTAATATCAAAATAGTATATCTTTGTTCTTTGAAAGTCAATCTGATTGTTTTGGGAAAAAATGTAATTATAGAATTAAGTCTGGGGCAGGGGATTTAGCTTAGCCGTGTAAGCACCTGCCTGGCAAGTGTGAGGTCGTGCATTTGATCCCCGGTACCAGAAAAAAAAAAGAATTAAGTCTGGTCAAGAAGAATATTCTCAATCGGCACTGTTTGAGTGGTAACTAAGAACTATGATTATAAAGAGACTGTAGTCATTGGCCAAGCCATGTACTAGCTCTGAAAGACCTTCCATCCATAACCCTATCTACTATCTGGTCACATCTTTCTTGGGTCACCCTTGCACTCCATTTTGGAAATACAAACTATTTGAATGCTGGAAAACAGACTTCAATGCTCCAGCCTATGTGTATTTTTATTTACTGTTCTCTAGGCATCACCCTGACCCTGTCGCATTTCAGTCTGACAAATGTGCCCCTCTAATGGTTTGTCCAGCTATTGCCTCTTCTACTATGGTTGGAATACAGTTTGTCCCTTCTGAAACTCCTCTTGGGATTTAACTCCCATTGTATTAAAATGGTTGAAATATAATCTAATCACAGAGTATAAAGGTGGGGCAGTTAGAAGGTGATAAGAATTAGAAAAATGATCTGAGTAGGCCCTCCCGAGTTGAATCTTGGTGGCTTAAAAGAAGAGGATTAATGGAAACAAGAGGCAGATGCATGTTCTTTGTCCCTGGGATGTTTTTTTGTTTTGTTTTGGTTCAGTTTGGTTGTCTTTTTTGGTACTGGGAATGAAACTCACGACCTTGCACTTGCCAGGCAGGTGCTATGCCACTGAGCTATAACCCCAGTGTCCCTGGGATTTTCTCAAATAAGACCCTCAACCTCATTCCTCCAAAACTGTGAACCAAATTAACCTCTTTCCTTCAAAACTAATCAAGTCTGTAATATTATCATTAGCAATAAAAGAAAAATTAAGACACGACCACACCTTGAGTCTATCTCTGACCCTCTGTTAGTCAGCTTTGCATTGCTGTGACAAAACATACCTGTGAAAGTGGATTGAGAGGGAAAAGGTTTGTTTCAACTCAGTTTCAGAAATTCAGTCCACAATCATCAGGTTCTGTGTTGCAGTCCTGAGAGGAGGCAGAACAGCATGGAGGAACAAACCTGCTCACCCACTGCAGCCAGGAAGCAGAGAGAGGGGAAACAGCCTTGCTAGAAGGTTCCCTCGGTTCATCAGGGCCCCCAGCCTATTGGATGATGCCATCCATAATCAGGACTTGTCTGCACCCTCAGTTTACTATCTCTTGCCAAATGTGTTTAAACACCTTCACAGTCACACTCAAAAGCATGCGTTACTATTTTCTAAGGAGTTTCCCAATCAAACCAGGTAGAGGTCAAAATTAGCCATTATACTCAGCATGTAACTTACTCTTACATTCCTCACTAAGTCAAATGCTTCATATGATTCTTGGATTTAATAATCATGTTTTATGCATCTTTGTATCTCTGCTTTTTATAGAATATCCAGCATAGAATAAGCACTCCATAAATATTTGCTCAATATGTGAGTAAAATAAGCCTATTCCAGAGAAGGGTCAACAAAGTAATATGCCAGAAAAAAGTGGATAGTGCAGCCTTCCAGGAAAGCTGCTTTGATGTGAGCTCTGGTATATTTGTTTAAAAAGTGGTCCGTATTTAGAATCTCATTCGCTATATAAAAAGTGCCTAACTGCACTCATGTGCATATTACTCTTAACCCATTAGAAAGAACCAAGAGAAGTATTTTAATATACCAACAAAAAGCACCCGAAACAAAAAGAACTGATGTTGAATGTGATAGAAGTAAAACTGTATTTCATGCATCCAAATTCCTTTTACTATCTTTATTTTTTAATAAAGTCCTAGGTATTTCACATGTAACTTTTAAAAATTCTTTTTAAATCATTTTATCCAAAGCATTTTAAAAATGAGTCTGCAAGCAGACAGCTGCTGTGTGAAATGGGATACATCCATGGCTGAATGAAACGCCAAGACATCAAAATCCTCATTCGTGTTACCGGACTAAGGAAAAGCCAACAATCATGAATATGAGCTGCAAGGTCCGTGATGTCAGTTTGGTACCATTGCAGTTCTCGGGGACCCCTTTCCAAAACAAGGATGTGCTGCATTACCCCTTCATGCGCGTCTGACACCTCCTCCAAGCCTGCCCCAGAGCACCCACTGCATACGCCATACTTGCACACACGCGAGGAAGCCTACCAGTCCCTGCAAAGGGAATTCCGGCCCTGATCACTCATAGTGGCTGCTTGTCTCCAGCAGATAATTAGCACACCTCACAGAGCACTGATTAAAACCTTTTTTATTAAAATCCCACCTAGTAGTAGGGAGATAGCTGAGCCAGGAAGGCATGCATTCAAATACTACAGTGACCCGTAAGGCTGACACCTTTTGTGATCTGTTTCCCCACTTTTCTAATCGTTGACTTAATAACAAGTTTCTGAGTTTCTATAGTGTTAGTCCTACCCTTTGTTGCCAAAATGGAAATTTGAAGACACTTTTATTCATGTGGCTCTATGAAAATTTAGTTTTAATCTTCCATGTGACGTTAGAGCAAAAGAGATAAGTATACAACTGGATAAATAGAAAAACTTCCACACTTATTTCTGTAGGGGAGGTGGAAGTAAATACCAGAGAAAATAATGCACCTCATTTTAAATGGATAGAATTCACTTTTCTGACACATTTTTAGTTTGTTTTCAAGCAATTTTTCTTTTTATCTCTACGGATATACCTCATTAAAATACTTATTATACAATAGCTCCCTCCTTATCCTTATGCTGTATATACCAAGACCTCTCATGGACACAGAAAGTACTAAACCCTAACATACTACATTTTTATCTGCATATATGCAGTAAATTTTAGAGACACTGAAAAAAGAGACAATTATTCATAGTGTGCACAACCGAGCCTGATGTCAAAAAATACCATTATGCTACTCAATCAGTACATAACAGGGAATTTATAAATTGTTTACTTTTAGAATTTTTCACTTACTATCTTTGGGCTGTGATGGACAGTAGATAACAAACCAAAGAAAGCTAAATCATAGATAAATGGAGACTACCCTATGCCCTTGTCCATTCCTTCTAAAAAATCCAGCCCTATTATATCATATAGCAAATACCTATAGCTTTTGGCATTGTTCACAAAATTACATTGTGCATAACATACTACATAGTCACAGGCACTTTGAATCTTGATCCTAACACGGCAATTTCTTCCTGGGCTCTTTCTGGCTTCTCAGACCTCTCCATATAGCTCCCTGGTGGTCTGCGTCTGAGGCATTACCTGGCTGCTAACCTCTGCCAATCACTAGCTGATTGGCTGTCTTATTTTTGACAACATCCATCAGCAAAGAATGCCACCTTGCAAGACAGGAACGGTCCTCTTGAAGGCTGTTCTTATCTGCAGAGGGCTCCTCTCCGATCCAGGCTATCTAGGGTTCTCCCTGCTCAACTTTTTGCTGATGCATTTTTATTTTTGCTGGAGCTGTCAGGGAGCTTCTTCTTAATTGTTCACCCCCAAGAGCTCCAGTGCTCTTGACAGTGCCCTTCGGCATGAACTTGCACTAGCTCTGTTCTGAATATAAGGTCCAGATACACAGATGCTGAAACTGTCTCCTGTAAACACCGTCTCTTCCCCTCAGCAGTCTCTGTACCTCTGCTTTGGGCCTAGGGCACAGGAACCTCCTTTTGTGAAAGGACTTTTCTACCTCATTACTGGGGCTCCACATAAAGATAACAGAGCCTGGCTCCCCACCTGGCCCCCTCTCGGCATGGAATTTCTACCCTCTTGTGAGCTGGCACAGGGGAGAGCAAGGCTGGCATTTTAGGAAGCTGTATCTAGATTTGGGCTTTGAGATTACAAGTGGGGGAATCCGTGCTGAGGGAGCCGTATCCTCATGGTTGCACCCACTTGGAATAGGGCTTCTGCAGCACAAAGCTGGGACACTGAGATAGGCAACAACTTGCCCAGTGCATGGTGACCCTGGAGCACCATGGTGCTCCTGTGACTCTGCTGGTGGTCCCCACCAGAATGGATTTCTGTCACATTGAGTTAGGAAGGGGGTGAGTGTGAGTAGATTGTAGCTCAAAGGTCATAGTGTCTTGCTCTTTCTACAGAAATTTAGTAGACATTCTTGAACATGTGTGTCCCTAATTGGCATTGTCACTTAGCACAACTTTCAGAGACTCTGGTTGTTTTATATTTTCAGCAGTTCAATGGTGGTTTTGGTGGAAAGAGCGTTAGCAAATCTCCAAACTGTGCCATTTGGGAGGTCAAACTCTATCTACACTTAAATGCTTGCAATTCTGGGGTAATCTTAAAGATTTACTTTCTGTTCATTATAGGTTCAGAAGAATGCCATTTTTATTAACCAGCGTACTGCTTTATAAACTCTAATATATATGGGTCCCAACATCTCAATAAGATAATTTTCCTTGAAGCTATAAGAAAATAGCATATTTTCAAGGTTTTTTTCCTGAGCCAAAAAAAGAGCAATATTTTACTCTTAAATTTTCCATAATGACAATTGTCTTTGTCCTTTTGGGCTGCTATAAAAAGACATCATCGACTGCACGGCTTATAAACTATAAAAATTCGTTTCTTTAGTTTCAGAGGCTGAGAAGTCCAAGATCAAAGTATTGACAATTTCAATGTCTAGTGAGGACCCCTCCCTGGATCACCAATGGTGCCATTAAGGAAGGTACAAGCAAGTTCCCTTGGGCCTGCTTTAGAAAGGTCCTGATCCTATTCAAGACCGAGCCACCCCTTACAAGGTCCCATCTCCTAATACCATCACCTTATCGGTTAGGATTTGAACATAGGAACTTTGAGAGGACATGTATTTAGACACAGTAAAGAACTTCGTCAACCACAGTCATCTCACAGGACAGTGAAAGCATAGTAGGTTCTATTATCTGCATGTTAAACTTTCTCCTGCTAGGACTGCACGCATGCATTTGGTTGCAGTTAACCGATACCAACTGATTTTATCATCCCTGAGATTTCTGTTATGGGTTGAGTTGTGAGACTCAAAGTTTTGTTCAGGCGGGTCTTAAACCCTAGTACTTCAGTATGTGACCTTCTTTAGAAATTTAGTTAGTTAATGTCTTAACCCAACATGCTCAGCCTCCCTTACAAAAAGGAGCATTGGACCGAGACCCATGCACACAGGAGAACGTCATGTGAAAATTGAGCAGATGCGCCACAAGCTCAGACTCTGAAGAGCTGGCCGGATGGGTTCTTCCTGGTGACCTTCAGAGAGGGCGAGGTCCTGCCAACACTTCGATCTCAGATATCTGCCCTCTAGTACTTTGAGACCGCAATTTCTATGGCTGAAGATAGGAAGTTTGCAGCCTGCCATACTTATTTATGAAAACCCTAGCAACAAATATGAATGCCATGCTGATAGAAAATGATTTCTTCCTACCTAGTAAGTCACTGCAAATTTCCTACAACCTACTCAGAGTTTACGTATGCCTGGAAGACCTCAGGTTATGATAAAACTGACCCTTCCAAATAAAGAATGGTACAAGATGAAGATGACACATGGCTAGTAGATTCTGTCTCATGGACTCCACCAGAAGATGCATTGGGAAAAGAGCATTTTAACATGAAACTTTAGTAGAAGATAAATAAATCTACTGGTAAGTAGGAAAGAAGGAATACAGCTATACCATCCATGTGAGAAAAACAAAGTCAGTGCTAGATTTTATCTCCTACTATACTCCAGGGTTTAACAAACATTTAGTCATTTAACAAATATTTATTGAACGTTTTTGGTTTGCCAGGCTCTTCTAGTCCCAGCACTTATTGAAATAAAGTGAAGCAGTAAGTATATCTTTCAGTCCTTGGCAACACACTGTCATCTCTGCTTAGTTACTGCTGTTTCCAGTCAGTTAAAAACTCGTCCTTGTCCCCAGGTTCTTAGCGACTGCTAAAGCCCATACATCTAGTATTTCCCTTTCTCTATCTCCAACCAAAGGCACAGGGTCAAAGCCACCACCAAGGCTTCTTTCTATGTCCTAATCATTAGGTGCAAATTTTTCGGGGGTTTCTGAAAGAACCCTGATGTCAGGACAAAAATGTTAAGGAAAATGACGAAACCGTGATGATCATAAACTGGCCTGTGCTTATGTCAGTGTCCAGTAAGGTCATCTGTAAGGCCAAAAGATGAATTTAACAGCTCATTTGTGCACATGTGGACCCCTCTGGCTGAGATATATGTATTAATTTTGGGAGGGTACCAGGAATCAAACTCGCAACCTCGTGCTTATCAGGCAGGTGTTTACACCACTGAGCTAAATCCCCAGCCCTGGCTGAAATATATTTAAAACAAAAAGAAAATCTATTTTGTCTCTAGATAGCTTCTTGAACTTAGGCCTGTAGTGATGTTTCTATGAATCACATTGAAAGTAAAGACATTAATTAATGGTATAACTTGTCAATTTCAATTAAATATTTGTGATTACCAATAGAAATCCAAATAATAAACATAACTGTAATATTAAAAAGAAATCCCAGTCTTTTCCTTGTGTAATTTGCTCTTATATTAGGAGATTTTTTTATTTAGAGAAATAAAGCAAAATAGGAAAAGGTAGAAATAAAACAGAATTTCAAAAACAAATAACAGTACGAAATCACTGATAAATTACATGTTATCTTAGAAGTAGTTGTTCAAGTTACAAAATCAAAGCATAAAAAGTGGACAATCAGACAATGACACTGCAAGTTATTCTGTTTGAAAAGTGAAAAATTTATTCAATCTGAAGAGAAACCAGAGTATATTAGATGATTTTGAGAAAAAAAATTTTTTTTGTATTTTGAAAGTATTAAAAATACAACAGAACAAAACCAGTCGAGACAGTGTAGAGAAATTGGTACAGAACTTCACAGCCGATTACTGGGATAACAGTAACAGGTAGCATAGTATATCTCGTTATCTTAACAATAGTTGTCCATTCAATTAGGTGTAGCGAAATCAAACCAAAACCAGAACATTATAAAACCAATTGAAAGAGAATATTGAATAGAGCAAAGTAGTTAATCAGAACAAAGCAAAACAGTGAAAACAGCATTTGTCTTCGAACGGAAGGTAGAAGGAAATCCCCCATGTATGTTCATCCTCCCAAGAGATGCTCAGACCTGGGCTCCCGGCGGACCCTTTGGCTGTACCGGATTGTTAAACTTAAAACTTATTTTTTGTCTTCAAATTGGAAGGTTAACTGGTGAGTCTGATTAAATGCTTTGCTCTAAAAACCTCAGACTTTGTCAACATGTTGTTGGCATTTAAATATGAAGATGTGGTTTGGCTTCTTACAGTAAGAAAAACTAAGTTAAAATTATGAGACGTAAATGCTTTCCTATCACAGTGACAGTATTCTCAGCATTTGAACTGTTCCGTATCTGGAAGACGTGGAGAAACAGGAGAGCCACACACCAATGAGAGGCAGAGACAGTGCCCTACAGCAGGGACTGACCAAATGGAACAGAGGTACAAATGCATTCGCCCTTCACCCAGAAACCCTTCTTAGCAGCTACACTGAAGACACACCTCCAAAAGTCCAAGCAGTGTTTACATGAGCTTATTAATTCATTGTAAGGTTATTTACAGTAACAAAAATTCCAGTCAGCCCAAATGTCCATCAATAAAGAATTGGTTGAATAGCTTTTGAGGTAGCTACATAACACAATAGAGCATACTATAAAAAGAAAAGAAAAAAAAAGAAATATATCTTCTAGTTAGAGCAATTTCTTGGTTATATTGATACAATTTGGAAATTAAGTAACTATATAGAAATGGTTTTATAAATATAAATATACACATTTCTAGTTTTGCAAAACTAAATGCTAGACAAGCAAACCCTAATGAAAATGGAAAATAATGGACTAATACTTTTCTAAATATATTTGTTATTAGCATTTAAAAATGGTTTTTCATATCTAAAACATAAAATAAATGAATCTAAAAATAAGAATATACTTGAATTTATTGTAAAAAAAGATAATGACAATTTAAAAGGAAAAGATTTATTTTAAATGTTTGGAGGCCAGTATTTTAGCTACAGTAACTTAGGAACCTATTGTAAAGAAAAATAAAACTGCAAAAAAATCATTAACTTCCATAGTCAAATGTTTAATTGTAATATTAACATCAGTCATTTTGAAGCTTTCCTAGATATAGTATAGTGATGAACATAAAAATTATGTTAATATTGTTATGAACCAAATGTGTAATAAAAAGAATTATAAGATTACAGGTGATTAGTAAAATACTTATTATTTACCATTCAAATTTAATGCACCTGGATGAGTCCATAAATTTTTAAAACTAAATATTTCATCTGCATATTCATTTAAATGGAGCAGAAGGCATGACAACCCAGCTGCACTAGACGCCTCTGAACCTGCCTGTCAGCTCTGTATTTTCCCCCACCCCAAAAGAGAGATCCTTAAAGGGAGAGACCCTTGAAGGGGTACTCATTCATTACAGGAAGGAAATACAGAAGATGAATCTACAACATATGGTCTCAGAGATCAACGAAGCTATCAAAGCCTCATAGATCATAGTAAGAAGAAACAAAGCTATCCAGAGGAATTTCAATTTGCCAAAGATGAGACAATTTTAATTAAAGAATAGTTAATGCAAGTGATTGAAATACATTAAAATATTTAAAACAATTTAAATTACTATTAAAGAATGAAAGAAAAAAAGCTAAATGGAAGGAGACCTTATGAGAGGTGAATGAAATATATGGTGAATTAATTAATTAGATTAACATATTTATCATTCCAAAAGATGCTGTTATTAGATCTCCTAAAAATACTGCCCCCTGCCTCTAACACACTTATTCCATCATTTTGCCACTTTCTGAAGCAGTTCTGGAAGTTCTGTTTTGTGACTATAATTACGAATTGTGCTTTTAAAAAATTACGTGACTACTGCTGCCTAGTTTTGCAACTACTGTTGGTACCATCCAATGGAAGGGTAGACTTGTAACGATGTTAGTGTGATCTCACATGCCTCATTCAGTGTGTGACTTCTAGCTGTTCGTCAAAGTCAAACTGACCTTGAAAAGTTCACTGTTTGAATTGATTCAGGACATTGTGGCAGCCACAGAAGCCCAACTAATGACATTCATGAAAGAAGATTTCCAGATATCTCCCAGAAATTGGAAAGTAGAGATATATTTGCAGTGAGAGCAAGTATTTTGAGGGGAAATAATGTCTTTAAAATTTAACTATTAACTATATTTTTCTATCACACCTTATATTAAGCATTATGGAAAGCAACTAGAGTTTTACCTTCATACTTTGAAAGTTGGCAATTGAAAATCAACTAAGCATTTACCTTATCTTTTCTATGAAAACTACACTTCGGGGTGATCACATTCCCTGGTCGATGAGAGAAAATTCTTATTTAAAAAAAACTTTTCAATTTAACTCTAGAAAGAATCATAGAATCAAAAGCATCATCATTTTGAAACTCCCAAAGTAATAATAGATTCAGCAAGGATCATTAAATCCATAAAACCATTTGATGAAAGATTGATGGGAAATTTCATAATGTAGTTATCAACCTGTCTTCGCATCATGAAAAGTGGGACAATACAACATTGTACGTCTCCTAAAATAATGTGCTGTGAAGGACACGTTACCATCTTCCCCCCTGAAGAGAACAAAAATATGATCCGGTAACCGAGCAGAAAATTCTAAAGTGTGGGATTTCTAAAAGATAGCTGGTCTTTTTTCTGAAGTATACAATGATGAAATGAATATGGAATATACTTCTTAAAGAAAAAATAAGAGCTAGGAGAAAGGGCAATAGATTAAGCAATTGTACCAAAATATGGTTGATATTGTATGATGGATATAGAGAAGTTTATTGCACCAATCTCTCTGCTTGAGTTTTATTTAAAATCTTTCTTAGTAAAAAGTTAAGAAATTGTTTTGTTTCATGGTACATATACATCCAGAAGCAATTTGGACTGTTAAGTTCTCCAAAATACAGTTATAGGAAAACTATAAAGGGCAAAAAAATCAAAACTGGTCTTAGGTAAATTGGCTACCAGCTTTAGTTGAGTTCTCTAAGCATAGATGTTGGATCCATAAGAATAAACATTCTTTTTAAAGAGATTGAAGTATCTTAACGTACTATAATATATGGATGCTTCCTTTTTTGAGATAAATAAATGAGTATTGGAATTTTCTTTCTCTTTAAAAATCATAGATTGTACCTGTGAGCCTACCTTCTGCCCAACCAAGTTAGTGACCACCTGAATTCCAGAACATGCCTTTCTGGGCTCACTGAAGGTTCAAAAACAATGCTCCATGTGATAGGAAACCAGAAAAAGAGCAGGGGTAGCTTGCCTATCAGCCACAGAATGGATAAGAAAGATGTGGCATTTTTATATGATGGAAAGCTACTCAGCTATAAAGAAGGATAATCTCAAGGCTCTTGTAGGTAAATGGATGCATCCTGTGACCATGCACTCACAGAACTGAACATCATGTTGCCTCCCTAGTAAAAACACTGAAGGAGCCAGTGGGATCCAAAATGTACCATAGATATTGTGAAAGTGAAGGGGGAGGAATTGTCTAAAAAGAGAAGGTGGTCACCATTGTTAATTTCCTATTATTTTATGTTAAAGCCCTGCATCACTTTCACTGTTTTGTTTTGATTGGCTTTATTCTGTTTTGTTTCAAGAAATTATGGCAAGCACCTCTTTCAGTGTGAACCACTGAGGAAAAGGGTGCTAAGTATGATAAGATAAAGACTCCCAGTGGATTTGCATTGAGGAGGAAGCACACAGGTTGTTGACTTGCAAGCAGAAAATAAAGAGAGATCTAATCTAGGCTGAGGAAGAGCAGGACCATCTGGGAGGAAAGTTTAGTCTGAGAAATTGTAAACAGTGTGATGTCATAAGAGCTTAGGATGCTTATCAAAGTGTCATCAGAGGGGAAA
Organism: Dolichotis patagonum; assembly: GCA_004027295.1. Taxonomy (NCBI): domain Eukaryota; kingdom Metazoa; phylum Chordata; class Mammalia; order Rodentia; family Caviidae; genus Dolichotis; species Dolichotis patagonum. Next base: position 55,728 of record PVJX010007569.1, read on the forward strand.
CTAGGAAGAGAGTCAATTGTTCATTTCAAATTTAAGAGATCCCATTTCTTTAGCAGACACTGCAAATGTGTAAATAATGTCTTACTTAAACTTTGTCTTGCAACAGAAATTCTTGTCTCTGATGTCTGATCTCAATGGAAAGATTTTGAGCAAACCCAAGCTCTTTTCATTGCACTATTCAAAATGCTGCCAACTCCCACCTAGATACAGAACACCCCAGTTCAAACAAGCATCTGTTTGCAGTAGGCTCACTTGGTGCTTGAAAACTGTGACCAGAAAGCAACAGATGTATCAGTAACAACCAAGGAGGCTAGGAAGACAAAGGAACCCATACCCAGAGCATCTGGAAGGACAAGGCAGGGACGGTCAGGGGCTTCACTCAAGGTTTTTGCAAGAACAGTGGCCTTTTTTTCTCTGCTTCAGGATGATAACTCAGCAGAATACATGAGCTGAATAAGCAAGAGTCAATCACAAAGACCAAATTGGTGTGGTTCAAATGCATGCATTCTACCCTACCCTATGCAGGTCCACATGAAAAGCAGAAAGAAGTGATGATCCAGCACTTAAAAATTTAAAGAACATTAGGGAACATTGCCTTAAGATTTATTTTAGGCTGGTCTAGCCCATCATCATAGGCAACGTGACTTAAACAACAAGCACTTAATTTCTCATCATTCTGAGGTCTAGAAATCCCAAGATCACTTTCTGTATTTGGTAAGGGTCTACTTCCTGGTTACAGAAAGAGGAAGCAAGCTATCTCCTCCATCTCCTTAAAAGGTTACTAGTGCCATGATGAGGACTCCACCTCCTGAAGGCTTCACCCCCTCATATGTTCCCAATGCACACTAGGATTGGATGGGCATAAATATTCAGTCCATAACATGCCTTTCCATAGACTATTTTCCACTAATTCTGATGTGGGGTTATGTTTATATTACTCAGTCCTTGCAGGTTGCCAGGCCTGTTTCTCAAAATGCGTGTGCTATTTGACTGGGGAATATTGCAGCAGTGAAGTTAAACCTTTTTCCCACCAAGTCATCTCTTGCACAAGGCAGATGTTGAGCAAACAGTTGGGACAGAAGGCAAGGAAAAGTCTGGTGCAAAGGATGAAATCAATGCAGTAAACTGTTCAGGGTAAATGTATCAGTTTGAAAGCATGAGCTGGCTGAAGGAAAGAGAAGCATGCTACCAGAATCCTGCAGGGTCATAAGAGAAAAAGAAGAAAAGGTCCCCAGAAAGGTTTCACAACTTCCCAGTTGTCCTGAGGTCAACATCTCGTTTGTATTTATTTTCATGCCTTACTCCTGAATTTTGACTTTAAGGAAGTGTGTTATTCAACTTTATGTTACTGTAACAAAATACCTGAGATAATCAACTTAAAGCATAGAAGGTTTGTTCTGGTTCACAGTTTCAGAGTTCCAATCCATGGTTAATTGGGCCCATTACTTTGCATTGTGCCAAGGCAGCACATCATGGTGGGAGGGCACCTTGGAGCCAGGTACTCACCTAATGGTGGTCAGGAAGAAAAGACAGAGAGAGTAGGAGGCCAGAGCCCCAAAACTCCCTTCAAGGGCACAGCCACAATGACTTAACTTCCTCCTTAGGCCCCACCCCTCCTAAGGGTCCATCACCTCCCAGTTGTGCCACTGTCCAGGGACTAAGCCTTAAATCAATAAGCCTTTGGAATACACACCAGAAGAAAACAAGTAGCTGGGTGCATGTTCAGCACCAGTGGTCATCAGTGTTAGTAGGGTAGAACTTGGCCCCTGTCTGGCTCTCCATTTCGAAGGGAACTTTCTGTTTTCCTTCTGGAACTCCATCTACCCGTTGTACCCACCACAGGTGTATATGCACACAGTACACAGATGCTTGTACACATGTATGCACCGGCCTCCCCAGGCCCCTCCTAATCCCAGACATTTATTCCAGGTCCCACTGCCAGTCAGCTAGTTTTCTAGTAGATTTCTGATCGATGTTTTTCTGGCTGCACTGTAAGTTCTAAAAGTCCTAGCTCCCGGCTAGCTTCAGACACTCTGATGTGTAGCTGGTTTCGAATTAGGGGACCACAGGTAAAAGCCCTGCTGCAGTTCCCCCCCAAAGACAGGAGACAGACATGTCAGAGACTCCCATAAAGCAGTGCAGGGGAAATCTGTTCCTTGGGCTTCTTCCTTGTGTGTGCTGCAGAAGCATTTGTAATCAGCCCAACTTCAACTGTCCCGCAATTTTAGCAATAACTGATTCATTCTTTGTTAGTGATGTGATAAGAGACAGACAAGTTTTATAAACAGAAAAGACCTCCAATGACCTTATCAGATATGTATGTACTTCGAGAGAACAGAGAAGCAGGAACTTTCCTCTCCTTCTTCAATAGTGTCTCCAGGTGTAACCCTGACCTCTCACTTGTTAAAGATTTAGCCAACCAACGACCTTGTCCCACCCAACCTCCAAAGAGGGGGTGATAAGGTCTTCCATGGACACAATGCACCCTAACCATGTCCCTACACACTCAAAGGAGGGGAAAATTAAAGTTTATCAAGGAGCTGAATGTCCTTATAGATACTGGTCCTGCACTGTCATTCTGCAGATAATATTGTGGGTCTTTATGAATGTCCACATCCGTCTAAAATACGATGCTGTTTAAAAATGCACCATAATAGATTTGTTCTTGGTTGTTATGATTAAAAACATTAATAGGAGACTGCATCATGCAGGAAAGAACACACGATAGAAATGAGCATTAATCCTTGCTTGGGCATTAACTGGCTATGTGGCTTTAGGTCAGTCATTTACTGCTCTGGGCCTTTGTCTTAAAATGAAGACACTGAATAAAACCCAACACCAGATTCTTTGCCTTTTTCTGGAGATAAGAAGAGCCTATTAATGAGTGAACCCTTTAGGTTTGTAAGGAAACGGGGCTTGATAGCAAATCTGAAGTTAAAATTTTAAATCCAAAGAGCATGAGCAGGCAAATTCATTGCAAGGCCAGCTAAAGTCACCCTTGTTCTAGTGAGTCTTTCAAGTTCTTATTGTTTTCAAATATTACTCTCTGAAAACAAGTACCATTTTGGTGTATTTTGGGTCTTATACAAAGTGAGGTTTTCACAGAGTTTCCACTGAAAAAAAGTCTCTCAAATTCAAAACTTTGGTACCCATCAGGGCAATATTTTACCACAAGAATGCTTCTCATTCCACTGAATACCACCAGCAAATCCTTTCCAGAAGTGAGTCGCTGTGTTCTTCTCTAAGTTTACCTCAGGGACAGAGATTTAATCTGAGTAGAACCAGTCTGCCATCTGACACTGACTTCTCAGTAGGGAGTTTGGATTCTCCCCAGAATCTGTCCCGACAAGACTACATACTTTTTCACATTCTCCAGACCTGGCATTTGCCATGCTGACTCCTGCCCACATATACAGAGAATGAATGACCGGCATGGAAGGAAGCAGAGAGAGTCCAAAGAAAAAGATATAATTCAGTCTGAAGTACAAGTGGCATTTGTCGCTGCTCTTGCTGGAACAATAGCCAAACAATATCACTTCTCAGTGCTAGCTCACTGTGTGAGCAGACTAGTCCCTGGAATTTTGATTTTTGCCTGATTTTATTAGATATCTCTTTCTGAGATAACTGACTGACAGACTGATTCTTCTCAGATTAAATTTCTGCCTGTCATTTGAAGTTCATGTTCCTATTCCCATCCCCAACCACAAAAGGCATATAAATACACCAGGGACCTTGAGATCTTAGAAAAAGGACACAGAAAGCAATTCAAATATGTGATCACAGTTGTCCTTGAGAAGGAAACTTCCTGTGGTTTTCTCTGACGTGAATGTTCCTGCCGGTGGAGCCACTGAAGAGGGTGGGGTTCAGCAGATTGACATCAGGGATAAGACCAGATTGTGCTTCATAAGTAGAAGACTGGGTGGTCAGAATGACTGCAGGATCCAAGGTGAGCGGGGCGCTGCCAAAGGTGGGCACAGGAGACCACTCAGAGACACGAGTCCTCCCAGACAGGCACAGGCGGGCGAGCCCCGACTGGAAAGGGCGTCAAAGAGCCCCAGCTCCTACCTCAGCTTTCCCCACAGCTCTGTACTGAGCTAAATACAGCTGTTGTTCAGTATCTTGGGGCATTCGTTCAGGACCTGCAGGTACCATATCCTGGAATGTTTGAGTCCTTTCTATAAAATGGGTTAGTGTTTACATATAATACACATATCTTCCCTTGTACTTTGAGTTATTTTAAATTACCTATTTTGTATAAATAGTTGTTATACTGTATGGCTGAACAAATCCTTCCAGATGATGATGGGGGAATCTGAGCAGCCCAAGGCAGACCACGGTGGCAAGCCCGGGGGAGAGATGACAGCCATGTCAGGTCTCTTCATGCTTCCAGAGCCACGGCTTTAACCCACATCCCAAGGGGCTTCCATTCCAACAGTGAACAGAGACACGTGGGTCTCTACCGCAGGAAGATCTAGGTCTGCGGAGTGACGTAGACTTGGGTGTGTACACATCTGCCTCTCAAAGTCCGGAGGAGCTGTGCTTTGTGTTTCCCGTTCAGTGTTGTGATCACAAGCCTGCCGCCCTCTGTGCTGCACTGTTTGGGAAGAATCTTGACAGATTTCCTTCAAGATGAGTCCCGAAGACCTCAGTGCCATATGGCGATGCCCAGAGAAATTGGAGATGACAGTCCTAAAGATAGACACAGTGGGGGCAACACCGAGTGGATGATGAACTGACTTGTACGTCTTCATAGCGATGCTAGACCTGAATATGTCAAGTCCAGGTACCTTCCCAGGGAAAACGCAATACAGGTTATACATCTCTAAAATAAAATCCACAATGTTGCCAAGTCCAAAAGCACTTGAGCATTGCTTTTGGATTTCAGAATGGAGAAATCCAAGTGGAGAATTCCAGCCTCGTTTCCCGTCACGTGTAGTCAAGATGTGAAACACCCTAAAAATACTGTACACAATTACCTTTCAAATTAATTTTGTGTTTAGATTTGGTCTTATTCCCAAGGTATCTCCTTATGTATATGCACATAGGCCTACATTCAAAAATTCTCAAATCAGAGCAGCCCTGGTGCCACCCATTTCAGTGAGCCATACTCAGCCTGCATCTGGACCCAGTGACCGTGGGTTAGCAGCCAATGAAGATGCATGGGGCATTCGTCGAGGTGCTGACTCTCGCTCTGGTATTGTAGATACTGGCCAAGTATTTTGCGCTCTATTTGCACCACCTGTAAACTTACCTGACGTACTGGCTGTGTTGGTATTTGTTGTGGCTGTCCTGAGGAGAGCTCCCTGGGTGAGGGAAACGGTCCATTTCTCACCATCTGGTACTGTGGAGCACACAGTGAGCAGGAGGCTTTATAATTATCGTGAATCTTTAGGTGCCAACAGATAAGGAGGAAAGAACAAGTGAGCCAGGCCCCTGAAGGTCACCAAATGCAGCATCCTTGAACTTGACTGAGGACTCGCGAGCAGTCACGGTCCCTGGCCTCTCCAGCTGACAGACACACAAGAAGATGGTTCACCTCACTACCCCTGCGTTCCCACCCCAGATCTCAGAGCACCCGCTTGCTACCTGGCTTTTTCTTACCTCAAAAAACTTGCACATTCTTCCTGAGGGTTAGCACTCTGCACATTTCGGAGATGAGTCCACGAGGCACAGCCTGAAAAAGTCCTTCACGCTTCCAGGGCGAGTCAGCATGGGGCCGGGCCAGGGGCCTCTGGAACCTATGCATGCCACGCCAAGGTAGTGCTTCACAAAATCTTTCTGAGCAGAGTCCCCTCCTCACTTTTAAAGGTCATTGAAGGCCACAAAAGGCCTTGGTTTGATTGTAGATAGATAGATGATAGAGAAATACATATGCATATTCATACACATACTTTTCTATTAGAAAGACAACACTTTAAATATGTGTTTATTAATTCATTAAAAACTAATAATACAAATTAACATTACAGGTTAACAGAAATAAACTACCTTATAAAAATAACTTAGAGGGAAAAAAGTAAAAAAAAAAAACTGAATGATACTGTTTCACATTTTTAACAGTTTTTCACACGTGGCCCATAATAGAAGATTCTCATGTTTAATTCTGTATTCAGTCTGCTGCAATAGTATCGTGAAGCCTTCGTAAAATTCCAGCAGCTAAGTTGTATGGGGATAGTGAAAAATGCCTTCGTCTCCTTATGAAAAGTTTGTACTTCGAGGCACCCGGGAAGAGTAGGCGGGTCCCTGAGGTCCCCTGGCCACACTGTGAGAAGGGCTGCCCCACACTGCCTGCCCCGCATGGAGGGGGAGCCTCTGGCTGCGCTTACTCCGGACACACTGTCCCCGGTGTAGCCCACACACTTGGCACAGGCCCTGCTCTGCGGGTGCGGCTGATTAACATTGCTTCAGAGAGCTCAGGATTGAGATTTCCTCTAAGAAAGGCTTCACACTGGCCGGGGTGAGGCCAGCAGAGTCGCTTTAGCACTTGTCTGATCCCCACCAGCCCTACTTAGAAACTGAGATCAATACGTCTGGGGAGCAACACCTGGATCTTTCTCTACTGCCATCAGCCCCATCTTCTGAGTAGAGGTAGTTTATTCCTTTCCTAAAATCCTTGGAACCATATGAATTGCAGATTTCAGACTTCTTGAGGTTGGGGGTATTTACATATATATAATAAGACATCTTGGGGATGAGACCTAAGACTAAACAAAAGATTCATTTGTGTTTTACACACATCTTATACACATAGCCTGGAGGTTATTTTATATACTATTTTAGTGTGCTGACAGTTTTATTGCATTTGAAACAAGATCAGGTGTGTAACTTTCCATTTGTGACATGATGTTGGTGCTCAGAAAGTTTCAAATTTTGAAAGATCTGGAATTTTATATTTTTGGGTTAGTGATGCTCAACCATATCTTTGTCTAAAGATCGTGCTCAAAATGGTTAGAGTCTTTTACTATGATTCCAAGTGCTGCTTTTAATATGACTGCAATTATGGCGCCCTACATGTGATGAGGAAGGAGAGAGGGTCCTTCCCACCGGCCAGCGTCACATCAGTGTTCTAGAGCCAGGTTAATGGAGATAAGAAACAGGCAGGAAGAAAACCAAAAACGGGAAATAGAGCATCATGAACCTGAATCAGGCTACTAAATTACAAGGAAGACAATTCATTCTGGCTTTACTTGAGGTCAAGAATATCACCTCTTTGTTCCCATTCCTCTTTGGTACGGTATGTACCTAACGCCATTTCCATGCTAGGGTATGTTTCCTTATTCAACTTGATGAGTAGTAGGCTTAAATTTTGTTTATTTTTAACAGCAGTGTTTCCTGTCAGCTTCCAATGTCTCCAGACCTCTATGCACACCTCTGTTGAACTGAAGTTGCCTTTAAGCTCAAAAATGATTTCTTACCCATAGATTAATTGGGCTTTTAAATAGTTTTCCTGATTTTCTGTATATTATCTCACCTTAAGTTTGGATCTTTGAGTAAGATCAATAAATGAGGAATAACTTGTTCAAACTCTTCCTCTTAGGCAGCTGTCAGTAAAAAGCAAACAGAAATAAGCAGACTCGCCTCTAGAAAGCTGTCTTCTAATTGCAGACAAGTATTTGCCTTTGGCAGTCAGCCGTGGTTTGATGGCCAGCAACTGAGCAATTAAAAGGTTGTGGTTCCATGTGTCTCATTTGCTGTATTAATTAATGAATCCCATTTTGAACATCCACTATAAGCAAAGCCGGAAAGCAAGCTCGGTTGTTGGGGTCATGTATTATCCCCAGTCTTCTGAGACCTCAAAACTTCCTCTCTTACTGTTTCCACCAGTCTCCTTTACCCCCAAATTTCTTTTGTCTTTTTTTCCCTCTTTTGTCCTTTTTTGTCCTCTTTTGTCTTTTTTTCCTCCCTCTTTCCTTCATTTATTTAGTGTTGGGAACTCTGTGTTTACTCCAGTAGAAAGCTTGACAGTATTCACTGCTGCGGTCTGGCAAGATTTACCTCTCAGAAGTTCCCATAACAGCCCAGAGCTTACCTAGATGCTGCCCATCCAGGGTGACCTGAATGATGAGCCTCAATTATTTGCTTTCCTAGGACCCCTGTATGGATCTCAATCAACCTGCTGCAGCCTTGGAGAAAGAGAAGGGCAGAGGGCAGGCCCAGGGAAATGCCAGAAAAAAAATACACGAATATGTGCATTTTGTTATTATCTTAAACTTTGTTTCATAGTATTCTCATATTCCTTCAAAATACTAACACTCCATTTCTTTTGATGTGTGTTGGCAGTAAGAAGGTCACATGGTGTACTTACGTGGAGAGAATGGTGATGGATAAATGATAGCGTTCAATGGATACATGGATGGATGGATAGATGAATGGATGTGTGGGTGGACGGATAGATGGATGGATATGTGGATGGATGGATGGATGGATGGATAAACTGCTCATCATAACACATTGAATCCCTAATTTTCAAACAAAAATCCTTATAATGTAATTTCTTCATTCTTTGATTAAGGACCAGAATCTTAGCCTGAACTCTTTTTAGCAACAGGATCAGCCCCAAACCTTGTTGAATTTCCCTGTGTGTTGAAGTCCACTTGTGCCTTGTGATACAGTCACTTCTGCAGGAGCTTCCAGCCTGAAGAAAGAGCAAGGAAAGAAACATCCACTTACTTGCTAAATACAGAAATGCATTGTGTCCATTCTAGCAGTTGTTTATTTACATGCCTTAACATCCTCAGGCTAAACAGATTCATTTCTGAATCAATGGGAAGACTGTGACCAAAGCTTTAAATATATTCAGCTCTTGATTCTGACTTGGGTGGTTTGTAGGTGAGAACAGAAAGGAGATAGCTAAGTGTGGAGAACCACAGTGTCTCACCAGTGCATTCCTCTGTTCATCACAGCGCCACTACAGACAGTGCTTGGCTTCTGCTTCATCCTCTGAGTATATTCATGGCAATTCCTTCCTCCCAGAGTGACAAGCATAGATGATGTCTTTGATGCTGTGTTATTCTGGGGCTTTATGTGCTTTGACATCTTTGCAAAATCCCTGTCTCCACAATGAAAAAAATGTCTTGTACAATTTGTGCAAGAATTTGATGTCTTAATAGACCGGCTGATTTAGACATTTCTTTTAAAGCATTTCTCAGCTTCCTGAGAATGGTTATCTGAGCTGCACACTCTTCACACTTGTTGGACTGGAGAAGAATCTCTCAGCTCCACTTCTGAAGTCAAGCTGTCAGTACTGTCACGGGCAGATTGGACACACGTGGCAAAGATTTAGGCCTGGCAGGCTGGACGCACAGGTGGAGAGAGGGGCGGGGAGAAGACGAGGGAATCTGGCAGCAGTAGAAGCATGGTCACCACCACACTGGGGCCTTCTCCCTGAAGAAGTTTTAATTACAGGGACTTGGCGACTCTCCAGTGTTCACTTCCTGAAAACTTCAAAACTCCCATAATTTCTTTTATGGTAAGGGAAACAGAGATGCCAGGATGTCATCACCTCTTTGCTTCGAGGGTCTTGCCAGTTGCACAGTGACAAGAAGGAATAATGATAACTCTAAACTTGCATGGTATCTGACAAAGAATGGTTCATCAGGCCCTGGTTAACCGCTGAGGATCCCTGAAATCTACTGGTGTGGTGAAATCTCGTGGCTCTTCATCTCTTGAGTTCCTTTAATGTAGAAACAAGATGATTTCCAGTAAGTCTGGAAAGGAAGTTGATTCAGAGCACATTCTTAGACCATGAAGAGCTTGAATTGCCCAAATGCAGTCATTTTGCACAGTAATGTCACTGCCGCCCTTTTGATTTCCCCTTAAGGAGAATGCGTAGGATGAAAATAGGCCTTGATTGTCTCCCTTCTTCCACGTGAGCCTGTCCATTGCTGCGAAAGACCATCAGCTTGTGGAGCCCACTACAGTAAGTTCCCTCCAAGCCATGGGATTCTGAACGCCGGTGTACACGCCTGAATTTTACAGGTGTAAACAATTTGCAGCAGATCGCGTGAGTCACTGGCTCGGGCATGAAATGTCTCTGTTCTTCCTTGGTCTCAGGGTGCATGACATTAGATTCAAGACATGATCTTTGCATGATCATCATCTTTAGGTAAAAGTGATTTGATAGTAATAAGATTTGTGAAATTTACCAAGCTAGTATGATAATGAAGACAATCAGCGATGAGTGGGAAAGTCTGTCTTTGATTTTGCAACAGAGCTGCAGTCACTGAAACCTAAGTGCCTTCCTAATTGTATCTTTCCCAGCTCTCAATTCAGTATCAAAACTAGTGATGAAATTTAATTATCTCTACCACCAAAGCGCATAACCTGCACAGGCGCTGTGTCAGGGCTGCACTTGAACACTCTCTTCAATCGTTGAGGCATCTCTTTGCAGCAGGTGGGGACTCGGGAAGACCGAGTACCCTGTGCACTGCCCAGAACTACGCAGCTCATGTACATTCAGATAGAGGCCCAGGACTCCTTAACCACAGATCCAAGGCTTACCTCCCCAGCTCCCTTACCAAGGAAAGGTCACATAGACAACAGCATCTTCCAACCAGCACTAGATCCCAGCTCTTCTTTTATGAGCCCTGTGATGTGGGACAACTGACTGAATGCTTTTGAGCCTCATTTTCCCTGGCTGGAAATTGGGAACAATGACACTGACCCTGCTATAAAGGTGAATGGAGAATAAAGTCTAATAATGCACTGTCAAATACATATCCATCACTCAGTGTCTAATGAATGGGAATGAATGGGAGTATAGTTGAGAAGCAGATCCTGTTTATTAATTCCTTCTACTCCTTTAGAAAAAGTAATAAATATAGAAGTTAGGGAGGAAGACAGCGATCATTATTATTCAATGAGTATTTTGAATATTCAGTAAGTACATTGTTGGGAATCTCCGGTAGCTGATAGGGATTCTTGGTAAACAGTAATTCACTGGGGTTATTTGGTCCTTGCACATGACTAGAGTCCAGGAAATCCGTAAGATGACGAAGAACAGTCATGCTTCTCTTGGCTTCTATGGACAGCAAGTATCTTCTCATCCCTCCTTGAGTGACCCCGTGCAGTCAAGAAGCAGCTGTGAATTTCCAACTGGACAATTTCCAAACTTGAGGTTACCAGGCACCCTGCGAATTCACTTCGCTTCAGCCACTTTACACAGAATGTGGTCAGAAAAAATCACATGGTTAGTCCAGGCATGGTGTACATGCCTATAATGCTAGCACTCAGGAGGCTGAGGCAGGAAGATTGCTGTGAGTGCGACCACCCAGGGCTACATAATGAGATCAAAGCCAGTCTGTACTACAAAGTGAGACTTTATCTCAACAACAACAAAAAAAAAAAGCTAAAACAAACAAACAAAAAGCGTAGTGTTATTCTCACACACAGAGAGCTTGGGTTTTTAAACAGGTTCATGTCCTGATCAGTCACAAGAGGCGTCTCCAGTGAAAAGAAGTGTTGTCACAACTCAAACTGAACCCCTCACGCTCTTCCCCGGAAACCATCCTGCGAGGGGAGGGGACAGGAGGAACTCCAGGCGTCTGGTTAGCATGTTACAGTTGCCATTAAACTGATCTTCAGTATCTCACTTGAGAATTTCTGTCTTAGAAGATCCTTAATGTCACCAGTGGATCCAGTTCTCTACAGCTGTCACCCTAGTGCACACACCCTGTTTCACGTTTAAAAGTCTGGTGAACTGAGCAGCAGGCACAGAGAGGGTGGGTAGCCTTTCAGTCAAATGCACTGCACTCAAAACCCAACTCCACCGTACGTTTACTTCCTGTGCCACCTAGGGAAGTTCCTAAGCCTCTCTGTGGCCCAGTTTCCCTTTGTGTAAAAACTTTTTTTTAAAATTCCCACTCCACCTTTTTTTTAAGGGCAAAATAAGACAACAGGCCTGGGTAAGCTCAGTGGTAGAGCAATCAACTAGCATGTACAAGACCCCTGGTTTGATCCTCAGCACTGCGCCAACAGCAATAACAAAACAAAAGCAAAGGCAACGTTCGTAGAGGACCAGATACCTGTAGGTGCTCAATACTTTGATGCTTTTGAAGAGATCAAGCACTGTCTGGCCTGCTGTCTTCTTTTAGCCAAGATGTCTCATTGGATTTAGGTCCATGTGGAGATTTTCCTTTTAAACATTCATAAAGGAGTATTGACATGAGACAAAAAAGCATAAGCCAGGAAAGGCTTTAGTGGGACCTTGAAACGAAGACCAACTGATTCCACTTTGTGAATCATTGATTCAGCACCTGTGTACACTGCTCTAAAGATGTGATGTGTTCACCCAAAGCGCCCCTGCCACTTTTCCAGATTGGAGGCCATTAAATGGAAGGACATTTGGGCAATTACTCCAGTAGCAAGCAAAGATAGCACTCAGTCTTACTGATGTTCTAATATCTGCCCAGACCAAGTACCCTGTGCATATCTAGTTCATAACCCTGCAGCAAACTCTCCGTTATATTAGCACATGGAGAAAGCCAGGTACTAGTGAACAAAAAGAAGAGGTTTACAAAAGACTTTGGGTATTGTAAAATGTTTCTTTGAGGACCAAGTGTGGTCCTCAAACTCTTTCCCTCATTAATGCTCCTAGTAACCTTTAGAGATTAATATTATCATGATGACCCATTTTCAGGGAGGATGTTCCCCAGAGAAGTGGAACAGTTTGCCATATTTACAGTGAGAGGAAATGGCAGATCTAGGTTATATGCAAAATGGAAGAGCAGCGAGGTCTGGAAAGAATGCTGGCTCGTTAGTTAGGAGCCCTGGCCCTGCTGCATATTAATTCCGTGTCATACCTCAAGATATGGCTCGAGGAAGTGCGGTAGGATGAGAAAACATGGAGGAGAGGGCAGGCCCCCAAAACAGCAGGCACAACAATACCATGGGGTGGAAGTGCAGCATAGACTCACCCCTATGCCTTGGGGGGAGCCATGACTGATCAGCAGGAATGGAAGGAACCCAGCACAGAACTAGAGTACCAGACCTACAGTGCATTTCCGACACAGGTATCACACACAGATTTGGCCTTGTTCCTCCAGGTCGAGGCCCTGGGCTTCCAGGTTTGAGAGCTGCGTGTCTGCTGTGTTTTTGTGTCTCAGTGTCTGTCTGAGCCCCACGTCTATTAGTACCAATAACAATAGATGTCCAATGTAGCTTGCCTGGAGCAGACAACAGAACATAAAACACAACAAACATGTTTTTTGAAGCCTCCTAAACTAGAATGTTTGATTTTTAGGAGAACTTTTAACTTTAGTTTGCTCATGCCATATTCCCCTAAAATAAGACCCAGCTGGAATATAATCGATCTTGAAAATTAGAGATCAAAAATGGCAGCCCCAATCATCTTATCCTTGCCTTTCCTGCCTTACAGAGTAGCCACCAAATATTAGCGACATCAGGTAAGGCAAGGATAGGACTGGGGCTGGGATTTTTTTTTTTTTATTTCTAGTTTGCAAAGCTGATTATTTTCTGACTAGGTCTCATTTGGGGGGAAAGGAGATATGTAAATTAGGGGTAGAGGAATGAGGGACCAGATTCTGTGCTTTCCTTCTTTCTTTGGTTCTTTGATTCTTTTCTTTTCCCTTTTTTCTTTTTTTTTTTTGTTTATTTCCTTTTCTTGATCCTCACATCTCAGCTTTCCTAGAGGAATGAATTCTTTAGATATACTAATGTTTACACTAAATAGAGTACTTTCATACTTATATAAAATGATAGAATGACTACAGTTACTAATATTGTATTGGATAATTCAAAAACAGCTATAAGAGAGGATTTGGAATGTTCTTACCACAAAGAAATGATAAATATATAAAGTGATGGATATACTAAATATTTTCATCTATTATTGCAGAATACATGCATACCTATAAGCAAATAGCCCTATATTCCATAAATACGTGCAATAATTTTGTGCCAACTGTATTAGTAAAGATACTTGAGAAAATGAAGGAAAGACTTATTTTAGCTCATGGCTTCAGAAGTTTCAGCTCATGGTCTGTGGTCTCCATCACTCTGGGCCGTGGTGAGGCAGAACTTCATGATATCATAGCAGCAGGAGAATGTGCTTACCTCATGGCATCCAGGAAGCAGGAAGAGAAAAAGATCCGGAGAGGAAGGGCCAGGAGTTAGATATAGTCCCCAAATGTGCACCTCTGGGGCCTATTACCTTCACCCAGGCCCTACACCGATTTCTGTCACCTCTCAATAATGCTATCAATTATGGATCCACTAACTGATTCATCCACTGATGGAGTCAGTGCCTTCACTTTAAGGAGCCCCATCTGTGGACACTGCTACATTGAGGACCAAGCCTGCAACACAGGAGCTCTCAGGGGACAGTCCAGATTCAAAGCATAGCTTCTATTCAAAATACAATTTAAAAATAGTTAAAATACAGCCCCAATATCTCTTTGAGAAAACAAGATGGACAAAGAAAAACAAATAGCTTGTATTCAATTCTAACAGCCAGAAAGAACCAGGAACAGAGAATTCTGA
>PVJX010007570.1:0-70302 GCA_004027295.1 Dolichotis patagonum
TAGGCATGGATCTAGTTTCAGTCTTCTGCATGTGGAGAGCCTATTTTTCCAACACCATTTATTAAAGAGGCTATCCTTCCTCCAGTGAACATGTTTAGCCCCTTTGTCAAATATCTGGTGGCTCAGTGTCTTTGTACTTGTACTTGCATCTTCTAATCTGTTCCATTGATCCTCAGGTCTATTTCTTTGCCAGTACCATTCTGATTTTATCACTGTGGCTTTGTAGTACAGTTTCAAGTCAGGAATTGAGATGCCTCCTGCCTTGCCTTTATTGCCCAGAATTGCCTTTGCTATTCTAGGTTTCTTCTGGTTCCAAATTAATTTTAGGAGTGTTTTCTCTAGATCTGTGAGGTATGTCAATGGTATTTTGATTGGGATTGTGTTAAATCTGTATAACAGTTTTGGGAGTATGGCCATTTTCATGATGTTGGTTCTTCCTAGCCAAGAGCATGGAACATCTTTCCATTTTCTAATATCCTCTTCAATCTCCTTTTTTTTAACTAGTATACTTTTTAGTATATAGGTCTTTTACATTTTTAGTTAAGTTGATTCCTAAGTATTTCATTTTTTACATGTTATTGAGAAGGGTGATACTTCCATAATTTCTCTCTTGGTGAGTTTCTTGTTTGTGTACAGGAATGCTATTGATTTTTGAGCGTTGACTTTGTAGCCAGCTATACTGCTTAATTTGTTTATTACCTCTAGTAGTCTTTTAATGGAGTTTTTGGGGTCTTCTATATAGAGTATCATGTCATCTGCAAATAGTGATAATTTAACTTCTTCCTTTCCTATCTTTATTCCTTTTATTTCTCTCTCTTGTCTGATTGCCCTGGCTAGTGTTTCCAGAACTATATTGAATAGGAGTGGTGATAGTGGACATCCTTGTGTTGTTCCTGATTTTAAAGTGAAAGCTTTCAGGTTTTGTCCATTTAGTATAATATTGGCTGTTGGTTTGTCATAGATGGCCTATATAAGGTTGAGGTAGACACCATGTATTCCGAGTTTCTGAAGGGTTTTTATTGTGAACACGTGTTGGGCCTTATCGAAAGCTTTTTCTGCATCTATTGAGATGACCATGTGGTTTTTGTTTTTGGCTCTATTGATGTGGTGTATTACATTTATTGATTTGTGTATGTTAAACCATTCCTGCATTCCTGGAATGAACCCCACTTGGTCATGACGTATAATCTTCTTGATGATATGCTGCATTCTATTTGCTAGTATTTTATTGAGACTCTTTGCATCTCTGTTCATTAGTGAGATTGGCCTATAGTTCTCCTTTTTTGTTGAGTCTTTCTCTGTTTTTGGTATGAGTAATGCTTTCCTCCAGGAATGAATTAGGGAGGACTGCTTTCTTTTCAATTTCATTGAAGAGTTTAAGGAGGATTGCCATCAAATCTTCTCTAAATTGCTTATAGAATTCAGCTGTGAATCCATCAGGATGTGGGCTTTTCTTTGTTGGTAAGTTTTTATTACATTTTCAATTTCAATAGCTGATATTGGGTTATTTAAAATTGCTATATCTTCTTGGTTGAGCTTTGGTAGTTCATATGTTTCTAGAAATCTGTCCATTTCCTCTGTGTTTTCCTATGTGAGTAGAGATTTTCAACGTAGGTGTTTATGATCTTTTGAATTTCCATAGGATCTGTAGTAATTTCCCCCTTTTTGGTCCTTATTGTGTGAATTTGGGTTTTTTGTTTCTTTTTCTTTATAAGGTTAGCTAGAGGTTTGTCAATTTTTCTTATTCTCTGAAAAAACCAGCTTTTTGATGCATTAATTTTTTGTATTTTTTTTAGTTTCAATTGCAGATTTCTGCTCTAATTTTTTATAATTTTCTCTCTTCTATGAGCTTTAGATTTAACTTGCTCTTCCTTTTCTAGAAGCTTAAGATGAAGCATTAGATTATTTGTGCTCATTCTGTTTTCTTGATATGACAGTTTATTGCTATATATTTACCTCTTAAGACCACTTTCATTGCATCCCATAGATTACAATAGGTTGTTTCCTCATTTTCATTGTAGGTATTGCTTTATTTCTTCTTTAATTTCATCTGTAGCCCACTAGTTGTTCAAAAGGTTATTATTTAACTTCCATGTATTCATGTCAGTTTTGCAATTTCTTTTGCCATTAATTTCCAATTTCAGTGCACTACGGTCAGATAGTATGCATGGGATAATTTCAATACCTTTGCATTTACTTAAGAATGATTTATGGGATAATATATGGTCTATTTTGGAGAATGTCCCGTGGGCAGCTGAGAAGAACGTGTATTGTGATGTGGTTGGGTGGAACACTCTGTAAACATCTACCAAGTCCAATTGCTCACAGGTATGATTCAGTTCTATTATTTCTTTGCTGATTTTTTGTCTAGTTGATCTATCTCTTTGTGACAGTGGGCTCTTAAGGTCACCTAAGAATAATTTTTTACAGTACATGCACCCTGAAACTGTCTTCTCCCAAATCTTTTTTAAAATGAAAATTACCTATTGAAGATCATCTAGCTCACATCTAACTCCAGCTCAGTATAACAACTGGACCATGTCCACAACTGCTATAGAAGGAAATAAAACTCATTCCCTAATTGTTCTAGGAAAAAGATACATAACTTACTTATGAGAAGACCAGTCAACCTCTGCTTACTATTCTCTAATTTTAATCATAATGCTAATGTTAATTAAATATGAAAAATAAAAGTTCTTTCCATTTATAATAAATATTAACAGGGTTTGTTCAGTAAGGACAAGACAATCCTATGGCATGAAAAGACATGATTGAAGACAGAAAGATAACTGTTTTTCTTTTTTTCTTTTTTTCTTTTTTGCAGTACCAGGGATTGAACTGATGACCTCGTGCTTGCCAGGCTGTGCTTATGCTGCTGAGCTAAATCCCCAGCCCCTAAGATAACTGTTTTTCCACAAAACTACTAATATTCAAGTGAAAGTGGATATAAAACATGGAAAACTTTCACAATATATATTTATGCTCCCATGCCAACTGTACTCAAATGGTAGTTGCTGGGCTTCCAAACTGATGATAATGTTTCTTTCTTTCTCTTATCATATTTTTAACTGGCTTGACTTAGATTACTCTTTAATTAGCTAGAAAAAGACATAATTTAAAAGAGACCCAGGCCCCATCTATTAACCAGATTTGGATGAATAGTAGATGGGAAAACTTAATAGACATATTGAAACATAGTAACTTTTTAAACCCACATTGGAGTTCAACATATATTGAGTTATTGGCCTAAACTGAAAAAATTAAAATATCTTATGTAATTTCTTTGTATGAAAATATGAAATATTGGGGGAGTACAGTAATATAAAAACCACCTTATGAAAATATACATCTAAAACTACCTTATGAAAGCATACAGATTAGCATTCAAAGTTTTCATAAAAATAAAGGATCCTCTTCTTCTTACAGAGCATTTTTAAAATTTTTATTTTATTAGGAAATGTTTGCAGTACATGATGTTTATATTCATTTTTGGGAGGAGCTACATGTATGTAACAGTTTGTTTTACAAAATACATTTAAAATACTGTTTTCTTAGGATATAAACCATTTATTATTAATCATTTAACAGAAATGATGTAGGCATCTAAGACCTTAAAAGCAAAAATATGAAGAAATATTGAAAATATACTAGAAATCGGTAGAACCACATAACAACTTAATAAATATTTACTGGCTTTTTTCTTTACCCCATTAGTGCCAGATCCTGGTATAAATTTAAATCTCTAAGGGCCATGGAAGATCTCCAAGTTCAGAGGAGAATATAGTGTTAAGTGCTAAAGTACTGGCGTGTAATAAAATGTGTAAACTGAAAAGAAGAAACTCGTCTGCGGGAAAAAGTAAGAAATAACATTTGATTTGAATTGTGAAAGAAAAAATCACAAACACAGGATGAGAAATGGATAAGTGGTATTTTAATAGGCACAGCCTGTGCAGAGAATAGAAGTATGTAAGAAAGTAATACATTTATGAGATGATAGCATGGTCATTGCAAGTAGGTTATGGGATCACTGAGGGTGAGAAAGGGCTGTGGAAAGATAGCAAGGTGCTGGTAAGGGTTCTTTTATGCCAAGACAAAGTGCTGTGACCCTGTTGACTCCCGTCAATGTGATACAGTTAGGAAGGCAATTCCAGTGGCTTAATGGGAAAACATGGAGGAAGAGACTGGCAGCAATGGAACATTTCACAATTACAGTGGCAGGGTGAACCTACAGAATGATGTGTGCTGCTATCAATCAGAGGATCCACTGCACTTTAGAAGAGTTGTCTTTAATATCTTTGAGCAGCTGATAACATGAAATGTCTTCAGGCAAGGATAGGTTTGGGGAGAAGGATGCGTTACACAGTAAGTTAACAGTGATCAAGGGTTCATGGTGATTTTGGAAGCTTGGGGCTGATGAATTCCTTTGTGTTTAGCACTCTTAAAGGTATTTTCACCATTTTATTTATTTCTATTAACATCCTTAAACATTAGCGCATTTTTTAAAAAAAACTATCTTTTTAAAAAACTCTATTTAGGAAGCTTCCCTGAGAAAAGTGAACTGAAAAAAACCATTCCTTTCTGTTTGAGAAGCTAATAAACAATAACTGTTATTGGAAATAAAATGTATAAATTAGTAGAACAAGCATACACTTGAAAATGTCAATAGGTCTTTCAAATTGTTCTTCTGCAATGGTATGCAGACCTTAGTTCCTTTGAGTAGGAAAATCTTAACCCAGCCTTTTTAAGGTGGGACACTGAAGAACACAACTCACCGACTCTAAGTCCTCTCTGTTGTGAGCACAAGAGCACAACCACAAGTGTGCAATGTAGGCTTTCAGATTCCAAGGGACTCATTTCATTTGTAGGTTGAGCATACATTTGCTTCGTGTTTTAGTTTTTTAAGAAGTAACCAACTTGCAAGAAAGACTACAGATTGCGTACATGAGAAAAAACTTAAAAGTGAGGTAGAATTTCATCTATAAAGCTGAGATACTGCTCTTAATTTAATAATGCAATGCAGTCTTGAAACTTACATGAATAAGTGACTAACAGCACAAGCACACAGACCTAGGACATCTTGTCTGGATGAAACCTTCCAAGTTATGTTTTTGTGATTAGCATTCTATGTTCGTGATGAGATGCTCAAGGAAAATAAACAAATAAACTTCATGTTGAGTGACATATACAAGTGTGGCAAATCATTCTCCATTTTCATGTTGTTTTAGGGAACCTTTTTAAAAGAAACTGTAAGCCGACATATGAAAAATTATAAATGTACCCTGGATTTGCCTGGAATCTAATTAGAGGTGCCACCCAGCTATTGCTGCTGCTGGGAGAGAGACTCTATTTCCTCCAATTGCATTTTTCCAAACATACCATTGAAAGAAAGCTGAACACCAGACTTTCTGGTGCAACTTGAATTGAGTGAAATAATCTGGTAAAAAAAGAAGAAAAACTAGCCACCGTATGAATGTTCTTGTACATAAAGTGTTGTACTCTGAAAATCCAGTCTACTTGAATGAGGTATAGAAGAAAAATTAGGATTAAGAAATTATGTGCATTACTAGCAGCACAATGTCACCAATGTCATGACTGAAGACAGGATGTGGTCTAATGTTTAGCTGGGTGTACAAAAATTAATGTAAGGTCTATATTATTTTTCTATTTGTATTGTGTTCCCCATATCGTGGGATAACCACAGGAGATCTTTAAACACTTACCTTTGATAAGTATCCTTATAACATGCATTGACTACTTTTTTCTCTGTAGATGGTAACTTTGGTATTTTGTCCTTTTCTCTGTAGATGGTAACTTTGGTATTTTGTCCTTAACTTTGGTATTGTGTGTCCTTCCCTACACACAAAGCTTAAGGCACAAGGACCTAGTATTGATCTGGTGCTTCAAGGACAATTACATTTCAAATAGGCTGAGAAGAGGGTTTTTTCATTTCTTTCATTTTTTACTGTCCACTATTTACTTTATATATTCCAGTTTGCCTTCATCTGTACCTTTAAGCATGTCTCTCTAGCTTGAAAATACGCTGCCTTTGAACAGACTACTTTTTAAGTTACTACAGAATTTCTCTCCTCTTTTTTTTTTTGTTTCATAACCAAGCCCCTCCTACAAGTTACACCTCTTCTTACCATTTCCCCCCACCACCCAACTTTCTTTCCACTTTTCCTCTTCCCTTCTCTTCCCTTCCTTCTCCTCCCCTCCCCTCCCTTCTTTCCTCCCTCCCTTTCCCTCCTTCCTTTCCTTTCTCCCCTCCCCCTCTCTCCCTCTTTTCTTCCTACTGAGCCACAGCCTCCTCTGTCCTTCAGTTTTTTATATATCATTTTGAGACAGGGTCTCACCAATTTGCTACATGGCCCAGGTTCAGCCTCCCACAGTACTGATATTACAGGATCCACCAGCAACCCTTTCAGTAACTCTCTAGAATCAAAGCTACTCATGTTTTATGAGTAGGGTGATACAAATGATCTTTCTCCTTAAACTGAAATTAAAAACACGATATAAAATGTCAGTAACTGAAACTGTCTGAGAACACTTCTTTTTAGGACAGCGTTGTGAAATTAAGTAATGTGCCTCTTGTTGCTGTGGATACTTCCCCGAATGGCTCACACAGAACATAAACCTCACAACCCAGCAACACACCATGGAAGGAAAAAAAAATGCAGTTCCTCTCAGACCAATGTTCTGTCTTGTTAGCAGCTCTGACTCTAAATACGCATGACATTTCCTTTCAAAAATCTTCTGTTTAATGTTTCAAATGCATGGACTCATTATGACTTCGGGACTCAAATTCCCTAATATTGAGTCATCTGGCCAAACATGAGTCATAATAAACTAATAAAACACTCTGAGCACTTAGCTATTTGGACCTCAGGGACCTATGTAAACCTGCGAACAATTTCCCAGTGTCAAGAGAGAGAGAGTTTGTAGCTGTTAAGAGGTACAGGGCAAAGAGAGAAATAGTACTTCACGGCTTTCATGTTTATTTTTTAATTTACAGTTACTAGGAGAGCCTCAGTTCTATCATTTTTTATTTTAAAATGTTACAATGTGTGTAGCATTTAAACCAAAATTTTACAGGTAGTCACTTGCTTTATTTTGTTAATTTAATACGATTTTTAAAGATGGTTCAGCAACTCGAGCGAACATGGGATTAGCTGTTTAATCAGAATCTGTGCACTGTGGGATACTGTTGCATGGTATTTTATTTCTGAAAGATGGCATGAAAATATGCCATGGTTTAAAGTCAGAGTATTCCCTACCTTGTGTTTTGACTACTGCCTATTTTGATTAATGTTACTGTGATTTACCAGTCACCCACAGAGAACTTTTTCTGAAAGTTTTCTAGTTTCTCCTCTATGTGAAGCCTATGTTCATGGGAAAATTAAGTCATGTTCCTTCTATCATTGTCTCTTGAGTTTGTGTCCTCTTTTCCAGTCTTATTGCTATCAATATTTTTGTTTATTCTCAAACCCAATGGCTTGCTGCTTATTTCTATGTTGTAGAGTTAGAAAAATGATGATGAGATACTGATAACATAATAAGAGGCAAAAATGAAAGTTAAGGAGGTGATGTGAAAAGTGAAGCATTGAGAATGAATTGCAGTAAGCATTTCACAAAATATGTATCAATAGAGAACAAATTTTAGTGGTAGTTTTCTACATCTGTTTTGTAATATCCTTGTGTATTTATAACTTAACTATTTAACAATAGTTTTCTTGGGCTCTTTTCTCACTATTTGGTTACTGAAAAGGTATCTGATGCTGAGAGAAAGACCTGAGAGTCTCACAATATCCGTGAAAACTTCTGTACTTTCCAGAAACTGCCGATTCACTATTATTTCCCACTATTATTTCTCACTATTATTACCTCCCTGAACCTTGGCACCTTCATGGTGGCACAATAAGGCCTTAAAATTATTATTACTGAACTGTACCATCTTAATAGCTATACTTGATTTTGGAATACGGACCAGAATAAAAACGATGCTTTGTAAAAGAATAAAGTCAAAGCGTTTTCTTCTTAAAGATGTATTTAAGAACCAGACAGCTTTTTTGGCTGGGATTATTGTCAACTGTGTTACATTTTTTAGATGATGCCTATCTTTCGAGCAGAGTGACATTATTAACACAGCACTCTTTTGTTGCATTAAGTCAGCAACTTATCTTCCTTGATGGGCTTGACAAGAATCCTCAGAGTGGATTCAGGCCTGAGCACTTCAGATGATGAGACGGCAGCCCCGGAGACTGGGCAGAGGTGCCCTGTGCCTCTTGGAAGGAAGTGGTGGCGCCAGGAACTTTTCCACTGGCTCTGCTTTCATCTGTTTTATGTACCAGGCTTTTCTGTCAAAGAAGTCAGTCGAGTGAAAAGTTCCACAGTGAAAATGAGTTTGTAAATCATAGAAGAAGGAAATAAAGCAGTTTACCAATGGCAGGCAAGCATGTGTGAACCTGCCAGCTGCAGCAGGTCAAAAATGAGTACTGCGGGAAAGAGACCCCAGTGGGTTCTGTGCAGCCTGCAGGGGAGCCGCCACTCAGGGCCACTCAGGCATGGAGAAGGCTCCAGCCCAGAGAAGTGAAATAACACTTCCATGACAAGTCTTCATGGTTTGCACAGTTTCACACAAAGGTTTAAAATCAAGGAATTTAAGATTAATAAAAACCCGTTGACAAAAGAAAAATTTTTTAAACTTCACAGAGACAGAGCCAGTTATGGTATGCATGCCTTTAATTCCAGGACTCTGGGAGGTTAAAGTGGGAGGGTCACCAGCTGGAGCCTAGCCTACCCAGTTTAGACCCTGTCTCAAAATAAAAAATAAAGGGCTGGAGCTGGAGCTCAATGCAAAGGCCCTGGGTTCAATCCCCAGAAATACAAACGAACAAATACACAGAGGGATTGGAAATTGTATATGATTTCTTAGGCTCAGTATTTTTTAAGAAAGTAATGGAAAATATTGTTTGGCATTGAAATGAGACTTTTTTTTTTTTAAAAAAAACAATGTTTGTCCTTAAAATCTAAGAAAGAATATTTTGGATAATGTGCTATACTAGGCAAAGGTTGGGCACCTTGATTTCCAAACTGGGTTAGGTAACAGACACTTATCTCAATGAAAATTTCTTCAAGGTCCACACAGCACAGCTGTTAACTCTTTGGTCCAAAAAACCATGCCCAAGACAGCAGTGATACAACTTACTCAAGGGGGTTCATCAGCTATTCAGCAAGGGCATTGCTCCTGAAGAACAAAGGACAGATCACCATGTGGAAAAGTTTAAAAAGACACAGAGAGACTATTTTCTAAAAATAAAAGCAAATGGTACATTTTTAGCCATTTTCAAATGAGGAACAAAAGGGTGTGCCTCATTGAAAAAAAATTACGCCAGAAGAAAATCTCTAAAAATCATAGCTCTGAATCATCATTCAGATGCACAGCCAACCAGTAACTATATGTGGATTCTCAGTCCACGTCAAAGGGAGAAAGGCATGCGCTTGAACATTTTGACACTTAATACAGTCAAATGTCTGAAGTAGTAGCATTTGCATTTTAATGGAAACTGGAATTTCATGGTTCTACATCAGATCTCCTCCTTGGATTCTTCTTCCTCCCAACCATCTAAGTGAATAAAGTGCCAGCTTTTGTGACCATGAGCCTCAGGTGAAGCAAAGCCACCCAGTTAATGCCATGGTGGAACAGCCTTGGGGCCAGACAAGTGCCCTGAGCCCACACTTCCAGTGTCTACTTCTGAATTCTTAGTAAGTGGCTGCGTCAGAAATCAAACATAGACTCAACTACTACAGCTCATCTACTATGCTAATGAAAAGACACAGCCATAACTATAGTCCCTCAAACTGTAAGCCAAGAGTCAGCATAAGGAGAGACAAAAGCTATTATCTACTGGTGAGCCTCAAAGTGCAAAATGTAATTGTCACACTTGTGACCAGTCATAATGCTTGAACAAGTACTTTTTTGACCTTGAAGTGTCCTCCACATCTCCTTTTCTTCTCATCCCATTTGGCATCCATCAAACACTCTCATGGGGTGTATCGGTGACTTGTATTCAGAATCCACCCTTCCCATAGTGTTATACCCCACTGTCTCTCACACAAGTCAATATAAGGGCCTCTTTAACAAGTTTTTCTGTTGCAGTCCTTACCTCTATGATCATCTTAGACATAACCACTAAAGCAATTCTGCTACAATTTAAATTAGTTCACATCACTCCTGTGAGCTAAGACCCCGGTGGCTAACATCTCACTGAAAGGGAAAGTCCCTGCCTTAGCCTGCGTCACACAACAGATATGCCTTCTGTAACTGCTTTGACCTCACTTCTTACTTACCCTGCCGCCCTCTCTCAGGTCCAGCCTAGCACGGCTGTCCTCCTGACAGTGCAGGAAAACACCAGAGGTGTTCCTGAAACAGGACTATGGATTCCCTGCTTTCCCTCTTGCTTCGTTTATTGGTGAGCCTTTCCTTACCTCCACAGTATTGCTCTCTCTGTTTGCATTCCCTCTCTAGCCTTAACGTCTTTCATGGAGCACACTATATGTTTCACTTATTTGTGTCTTCTTGCACTGGAACAGAACTTTTTGTAGAGTTTATCAATTGATGTTTTCCAGTACCTGATAAAAAGAAGGTGCTCAATATTGAATTAATGAATGAATGAATTTTAGAGAAATAAACACAAGACCAATTAAATCAAGAGTCATTATTTCAGAACCAGTAACTGACAGTGGAAAATTTCATGAACACTCAGAATTAGTCAATGTATAATTTTCTTATAGAATTTGCAAGAGTATCCATTTAATCTTGGAAATATACTTTATAAAACTAAGAAATAATAATGTTCACCAGTGTCATAGGTTTGTGGTGAGGATTAAATGCCATGATATTAATATTGCTCTCCAAAATGTTACTGGGCGGGGCTGGGGAGGGTTACTGGGAATCAAACTCAGGACCTTGCATTTGCCAGGCAGGCACTTATGTTGCTGAGCTATATCCCTGGCCCCAAAATCTCTATTTTTAATTACTTATGTATTTTTTTGTTGTTTTGACATCTGGAATCACTTTGGAAGTACATCAGACAAGGGAAAAAAATCCAAAAATTTCTATTCTTAGAAACAAATCAGTGAACAATTTTAGCAAATCTTAGATTTTAGCAAATCTTAGATTCAATTGACCCAATTTATGGTCAGGAACTCCATATCTAATTCAGATAGTGACAGAACTTAAAAGAATTATTATATGGATATATGTTTCCCAAAACTGATGAAAACTAGATCAAAGTCATAGCTTCTTGATTCAAACAAGACTGTTTACTTGAAGTTGGCACTGTGACAGAAAGGCTCAAAAGAGAAATACGCCAAATGTTTACATTCCTAGTGCCTTTAATTATATGACTTAGTTTTCAGAAATTCTGCTGCTCTTTGCTCTTGAACCAACTGCTTTGTCTAAAATTGGACTCTTTACCACTCATGTTAGGAGAGAGCAGAAGCATTTTAATGGATAGCAGGTCTCTCCTGAGAGAGATGCATCCATGGGAACTGAAGCAAGGCAGTGTTTGAGGAAACACAAGAGCCACTGACTTGCTACCTGGACAGTACTTAAACAGCTATGTGCACATTGTAGGTGCTGAACAAACGACAGTAGAAAGATGAGAGATGAAGACGGTGATAAACAGTGGTCAGTGTCACAGCCTGCATCTCTGGTGCAGAGTTAGCCCCAGGTCAGCGACTCCAGCATCACAACAGTGCCTGCTGCAAATGCAGAATCCCACGTTCCATGCCAGACCTTCCGCACTAAAACTTCTAGAGTGAAGACAAGAATGTTTCAATGCGTTCTCCCTGTGGTTATGATGTCCTGCTTACTATTCTAAACGTCCAATTGTTACTAAAGAGGTAAGATCTGTAATATATGTGTGGAAAAAATATTAAAGCATTTCAATATCAGAATATTTTATTTAAAACATGGATAATTGTTACTTAAAAACCATCACCAAAAAGGAATTAAAACTCTACTTTAGGTACCTTATAAAACATGTATTTGCTTAATACTTAAGATAGTATGATAATAATACTAACGCATTTACTTTCTCACTCTGAGGACCCATTTTGATTAATAGTTTAAAATATCTAAGAAATTTTGAATGGTAAGCTATTACTATCACACCTGATTTGCAAATGAAACAATGAAGAACAACAACTTCAACTTTCTAAAATTGTACAGTAAAGTCAGTTTATAAATGAATATCTGACTTTCTAGAATAACTATACCTATTGTTGTCTGTTTCCATAATATTTATATTGATTTTTACTCTAAAGGTTAAGCTGTCAGCTTTACCAAACCCATTCAGTCAACAATCTGAGTAATGTAGTGGAAAAATCAGTGTTGAAATTGGAATCCTGGTTTTACTGCTTTCTTACTAGTGGGGCCTTGGCTATCACACCATACTTGTCTAAGCTTTATTTTTTAGTGTGTGGATAAATAACAATTATCGCAGAATTCTGAAGCTTAGAACTATATGGAGATAGAGATGTAGATAGAGTAAATGGAGGATATAGGTTACAAAGTAATATACATAAAATATATTTCTCAGTACTTTGAATTCTTTGCCTAGAAAAATGTGAAATTAAATTGGATTTTACAGTATTACAAAGACAACCAAATAGCAATCAAAATAAAAAAAAATGATTTCAAGTGTTTGAGTTCATATTTTCAAATGTGTTAAAATATCTACACCAAATTAAGATTTAATCTGATATGTCTAGTTGCTCAATTCAAATACATTTAATATGGCTGTACCCTTTGTGAAACATACTGTCTTCAAAGATTAGAATGCATGTTTAACTCTGAAGATGATTTTTGGACACTGAATAAACAATCAAAAAGTTCTCAATTCCTTCAGATCCAGAATTGTTGGATTGTCTTCTTATAAATATCCAATGGATTATAGATTTATTAAAATTACTTACAGTAGAAATTGATTATACAGATATACTATCAAATTTATAATAAAGATTACTATGGTACAGGTTAATAATTGGAATGGAGTTAGTAGAGTACAGATAACTCTAAAATTTTTTGCTAGATAAAAAGTTGAGTCAAGTGCTTTTCTTTTCTTTCTTTCTTTCTTTCTTTCTTTCTTTCTTTCTTTCTTTTCTAGATAGAAGGAATTTAAAATCACTTGTATGCTCACAGAAATGATTTAGTAAAGACCAAAAATTAATAACATGGGACAGAAGGTAAAACACATTATGGAAATTATTTTCCAGGAAGCAGGAGGAGCTTAGGGAGGCTGGGTCTTTCACTGATGCACATACTTCAATGCCTTCCTGGAGAAGCAAGGCAGAAACACAGCTGGTAGGCTGGTAAATGCAGCATTGGTAATACAAAAAGATAATTTTTTGGTCTTTCAATGGAATTCGAAATTAAAGTAGTGAGTGTTGAGAGGATACTGGCAGTCTGAAGAGATGAGAAAAAGTTGGAGATAGTTCTAAAGAATGGAACATATAATAAAGGAAGATAAAGGGATTGCTGTGCATTTCTGAGCGCATAATTTAGATTTGTGGTCATGAATGTAATTTCAAGTACCAGTTGCCACTCAAGATATTGCGACTGTACCCACCTGCTAGATGGACCTTCTTGGGTACCAAAGATTGCTAAACCAATACCTACCAAGCCTGTGGGCCCTATGCACTGGCAAATGGCACCCCCTGGCCACAAACACACACAGGGGCCAGTTAGTTGCCATTCTTTTTCCAGTTCCTTTACCATCTCCACCAGGGTGGAGGACAATCAAGTATTGAGAAAGCATATTGGTGTATTTCCTCAGCAAGGGAAAAAGGCCTGGGTATTACTTTCTACCTTGTGTCTCCACCAGGCCAAGTTTTTTCAATAATTTGGTATTGGTAATATGGCACACACATTTTCTTCTTGATTCCATTAGCGAGAGAAGGCTCCCAATCACTGTCATAAAATGAAAGAATTGGAAAAAATGATGAGCACCATCTCTTTGGGCTATAATTCTCTCATTTAGGTGGCTGTTGCAGATTGTTACACTAAAGAAAAGGCGTGGGATGCTTCCCTATAGGTTAACCCAAAGGCCTGTCAATATTATTAGTTTCTGGTAAGGACTCCATATATACCATTTTTGGAAAAAAACAATTATAAAAGTAGCTGAAACTGGATTTTTCTCATCAGAATAATCCCTGAAGAAATCAGTTAAACTTAACATTAGAATATGTTGCACATCTAACCTATGCCTAACAATGCTCCATTGACTTTTGCCAATCCAGTTTCATTTAACAAGAAGATCATACCCAAAGATAGCAGTCTGTTAAATTCTCATTTGTCTCACTGGATGAGGAAACTCACAGGCTCTAATTCAAGGAAGGTTCACTGTGAGTGAGAAACTGACAAGTTACACCTAGGCATTCAGTATAATACCCACTGTTTTTCAAATGACCTCCACTTAATAAGACTGCTTTCTCTGAATATGGTAGTTTTGAATTATACTTGAACATTTGTTAAGATTGCTACCAACCTGAATATCTCTCTATGTAATTCTACCATATATGGTAGGATGATATCTCAGTTGATGAACAATTACATATAAAGTTGACAATTTTTTTTGTATGTGTGAAACAGGGTCTCAAAATGTAGTTCAGACTGGCCTTGAACTCACTAGTAGCCTACGTTGGCCTTGAATCCACAGGATCCACCTGCCTTAGCTTCCTGAGTGAGGGGATTATAGACATATAACGATGCCCAGTTTTTGTTTTGTTTTTTTTTATTTATTTATTTATTTATTTATTTATTTATTTATTTTGAGACAGGGTCTCACTATGTAGTTGAGACTGGCTTTGAACTCCCTAGTAGCTGAGACTGGCCTTGAACTCACAGTAATCCTTCTTCCTCAGTGCTTCCCAAGTGCTGGGATTACAGGCATATACCACCACGCCTGGCAAAACAAAACATTCCTTTAAAAATTTAAGCCATTGCCCTAGTAGATAAAGAATTTTTAAAATTCAGGATGAACTCAAGAATGTCAATCAAAAACCACTTACTATATTTTAAAATATTTTCTCATTCACAGTTTTTAGTTTGATTCAACAGGATGACTAAATAAATATTTCTTGAGAATCTGCACATTGACAAACATGCATTAACGGTGTATGGGATGATATAAATTTGTCCCTTCTACACATAACTGTGTCCCATGGGTTTCTCTATGGTAGACCCTGTTTTACATGCTTTTTGTACATAATCCCAGTTAATCCTCTCAATAAATAGGTAGGTACTAGAATTATCATCCCATTTTTCCCATGAATGATCACAAAGCGTAACATTGCATGTCTGACATTATGTAAGTCAGTATTATATACATATACATTATATATTATATAACACTAACATTATGTAAGGTAGGTAGTAGAATTGTCATCCCATTATCCCATGAAAAATCTGAAAGCATAAAGTTATATGGCTGACATTGATAAGTTTCTTGCTTTTAACTTCTCAGTTTGTATTTTTGTGTACTGTTGTACACGCGGGGATTGGAAGGAAAGGGGTAAGCAAATGATAACCACATATTGTGAAAACTGACATAGATACTTGCAGAAGAGGCTGTTGGAACACTATTATCACAAAATGCACTTAATTCTTCCAGGTATAGGATGAAGAAAGCAACAGAAAAGGATAGGAGGAGGTCAGACTAAGGTGGTAGGGGGTAGAAGATGCAGCAGTATTTTCCCAGAACAGAATGAAGTATATTCCAGTAAAGGGACTTGCTTGGAAAGCAGCCAGGGTCAGGGGGCAGAGCCCTGTGGGAAAGGACCCCTACAGGGATAACCTAAGAGGGTGTCAGTGGAAAAGTGTGGGAGACTGCAGGGAAAGCTTACAGAGGCTGCAGTTTATAGGACCTTATGGTCTCCTCAGGAATTAATGCAGGGTCTGTAGAAAATGGAAGTTGCCACACCTTCCTGTGAGCCAGGGCAGCTGCCAAGAGGAAGAGAATCAAGAAGTCAAACCACACCTACCTGTGAGCCAGCCAATGCAGAGGCTGGCAGACAGGAAGGGGAAATAGCTCCCACCCCACCCCACACCAACCCCAGCCTCTGTAAGCAATAGGCTGATTTGGAGGAAGCCAGGCTGAGCTGATAGCAACTGAAGTAAAAAAATAATTTAACGCTTGTATTGTTTGATGGACCGTGCAGGCCTAAAGCTGGTAGTCTGAGCATCTATTTGGAGCAACGTCTTATAAGCAACTGTGGGGGATTTCCTTCTGTCTTGTTTTTGCAATCTAATGTCCTGTTCCATTTTACTGTTTTATTTTATTCTTGTATCTGGAGTCCTGAGCTACTGTTCTGAAGGTAACAATATGCAATATAACAACCACTGTTAAATTCCTATCATCTTGTTTTGAAAACTTATATAGCTATTGTTGTTCTTTGTTGTTGTCATTTTGCTTTTGTTGTTGTTATTTTTTGATTTATTTGTTTCTTGGCTTTTCTGTTCTTTTTTTCTCTTTAAAATAAAACAAAAACAAAATGGAGGTTGCTAAAAATTTTAAGCAAGGGAGTGGCAAAATGTGGACTGTGTTGTAGAAATCTAACTCAGGTCCCACCACACAGTGTGAATGCAGACACAGGCATTAATGTATCATTAGGAAGTCACTGAAATAGTGATCACAGAGCACGTGAAGTGTCGTCCCCATGACATCTGGAACAATGCATTAATTCAAAACTATTTTTGGATACCTACTTGTGGTAGTCCCTGGGGTGAGCTGGCATTCAGAGTGCAATGAGATATGTTGAGGTTATTCAACAAAATGTTTTAAAGTTATTGACTGGAAGACTTTGAAGTAATCACTGGCTTTTTCATTGCCCTATTTTCCATTCTTCTCATTCAGCATTACACTCTGAACATCAGCATTTAAATATTTCACTCATCCCAGCCTCTGCAGGGTTCCAACAGGTTCTGGCAAGCATGAAACCAAAGGCAACTAGAACAATCTGCAAGTACAAAACCTGAAAAAAAAACCCCCAGAAAACAAAAACTCTACCCCTAATCACCTGCCTGGACAGCTTAGAACTGACAGAATCATGGGGAAAAATCTGGCAGATAAAACACTAAAATGAAAACATAGGATTCAGTTTTTAACTCTGTTTGCTGATGCTGACTTCTGGAAAGAGATATCTAAGCTCACCAAAAGCTCTGCAAAAGAACAAATAAGCAGTTATTATAAGATCTGTATTAATTAAAAATTATGGCGATATAACATAAAATAATTTTTAAATTATATGATATATCAAAGTTCTCTAAGTATTTTCATGTATGTTATCACAACTATTAGTGGAACAACTTGAGGTTGGAAAGGTAAATGATAGCATTATTCTTATTTTACAAATGAAAACAATGTGTCTTAGAAAGATTAAATGACTTATTCAAAGTTATAGTCATCTGTTAAATCAGCTCTGTAACTAATATTTCCTCACTATAAATTCTATGCCATTTCTGCTCTATCACCTTGCCTGCTAGAGGGAAATAAATAACCACTTATTCATTTATTCATTCATTTGTTCTTCATACATTTATTTAGTTCCTATTAGTAGAAAGCATGGGATTTATGGCGATCATAAATCCCAGTCTCACTTCTCAGGGGACCAGCAGGGAGGCAGACAGTTTAGTAAGAGCTATGAACAAGTGAGAAATCATGCCTAATAAGGCACTTGTAGAAGGAATTATGAAAGGTCATCACTGAGATAAATTATTTCTGGCTAAGGAATCATGGAAAGCTGTATGTGACTGTGACATTTTAGCTGTGTCTTATGGGTGGCTGGCATTTAGGTAAAGAGGGAAGGATGTGAATTCCAAGGAGTGGGGATAGTGCAAAAAAAGGAGAGAGTCACATAGGCAGCTGAAACTGTGAACGGTCCATGCTTCTGGAACACAGACTGTGAAGGTAAGAGGTTACATTTTGATTGAAGTCTGGATAAAGATGCTTCTAATTTTTATAGGAGACACAACAAGTTTTGATGAAAACAGTAAAGGTTTTGTTGAAATTACACACATTTAGTTTCAAATATCTGTTCTGCAGCATAGAAGCTGTGTGATCTTTTCCAAGTTATGTAACCCCACTAAAATTTTTGTATACTATTCACAAAATGAGGGCATTTGTTAATATTTCATGAATACTTTTCAAAATAAAAATGTCTTACCTTCAGGGTGAATGTGAAGATTGAATGACAAGATGTCTGAAAAGCAAGTGGCACATGAAGGACCTCAGTAAAACTTAATTTCTTTTCCCATTCTTTGGTAGTCAATAGGAAAGAAGAGGGGGTGTCTTCTGAGGGTGGTGAAGTAAGAAGAGTCATGTTTTAGTAATGCAAATGTGTTGGATGACTTGGAAGAGAGGGAATAAAAGAATAAAGGCACAAAAGTCTTTTTATAATAAAGCACAAAGGAGAAATAGATGCCTCAATGAGGTGTCACTACTGGGAACATTTAATATCTACTGTGATAAAAGAATATGTCAACAAACTAATTACATCAAAGTAAAATATGGAGAAAGATTAAATTCAAATTAATTCTGGGATATTGCTATAGGAAAAAAAATGAAATGGAACCAAGCTTTCTAAAAGGAGCTATCATACTGAGCTCATATTTCATATTAAAAGCTCTAAGGCTTTGGGTCTTCCATCTTTGATCTCTGAGAAAGGTCACTGGATGAAACCAGATGTTCTCAGCCACCTGCACCTGGATACATTTCCACCTTGCAGAACAGCTATTCAGGAAACTCAACAGTATTACCTGAACAGAGCTTCACTTCAAAGGGCACCTTTTAAAAAGACTCACTTAACGCTGGAGACTTTGATTATCAGGGTGTGTCAACGGCTCACTTGACTATGATTCTACTCTCAGAAAACTCCCAGGGTCAAACAGGAACAGGCAGCTTCTGGCTGAACTGTCTTAAGCACTGCACCACTCTTCATGAAACACAGTACATGCTTTTAAAGCTACCCGGTCCACTTGTTATGTTAATTTTCCAAAGTTGAAGTAAGGCTTAAAGGAAATGCTTATTTCTTCTGAACATTTATTTATCTAAATGTTTGAGTGTTAATATCAATGAGTGAACTGTTAGCAACTTAAACTGAGTACTCTCTGGGCATAGAATGCTACTTAAAACTAGACCTGGAATAAAAGAAGTGTATGTGGAGGGAGGAGCATGCTTGACCTTGACTTTAGAATATGAGCCGAGGGGAAACCTGTGTGTGTGTGTGTGCGCACGCGCATGTACACACTCACAAAATGAACTCTATACCTTGTTCCCCCCTAACCTTCACCTGACTCTTTTTTGTGAGAGTGGCTGAAAGAATTCAGTTTCTTTCTCAGGGTGTCCCACACTAGCACAACTGTAAATTGAGAATTTTATATTTGAAAACAGTACTTAGCAAACTCCTGGAAGACTCATTCCACTGTGTCACAGCCCTCTGCAGACCACAAAAGAGGCCTACTGGGTGCAATCCTCTTGGGCCCCTGCTTAATCTCCTGTGTGCCCGATTATACAGACTGGGTGCAGTAGTTGGTGATGGACAATCAGGAGGCCCAGATCAGTTAATCTCCAGAATCAGGTTATAATTAAAACCAAGTCTTTACTATTTCCTAAAAGTTTCAGGTATAAAAAAAATTCAACCTGCCCTTTAGCTCTATTTTTTTTAGGTCATCACCATAATACCAATTCTTCTAACATACAAGCATTACTTTGCTTCTAATCTCCATGTTTATCTCCATTCTTACTCAGTTCTTCCTCATCCTAACTTCAGAGCCTAAGCCTTTCCAGTAAGCCCTGTTATTAGAAGACTTATTTTGAAATTCCTCTTTCACCTTCTCTCTTTCCTGGACATCCTTCCTTCTATGTTTTTGCTCTAGTTGATTGTAGGTTATTCCTATCATATTCTCAACTTGGAGGTGGCCCGTTATCCACACCTTGAATACCAGAGCCTGGAGCTCCAATGGGCATCCTCTTAGGTCCACCCTGGCACTTCTACACAATCTGGCTGCTATTTCCCTTCAAAAGCTCACTTCTTTTGAAGAGCAAGGCAACAACAGCCAACAGACCAACTAGCTTTCCAGTTACAGCCTTCTAAACAATTCCAGGCCCCTCCCTGATCCCTTATTCACTGACGCTCCCAGTACTAGGTCACTACCCTCCTTACGAATACCTTTCTCATAATTCTCAATATTAGATATCTGCAAGAATGATCATCTAACACTATGTCCTTCTAATACCGTGCCTTCATCATTTCAAAGGTGCTTTCTTCATCTCACCTTGGCATTCACTCTTCTCTCATTTCCAAACTATCCTGCTTACAATATTTTGGTTGGAAGTATGTAGTCTCGTCTATCTTTTTAGCTTTCCAAATTTATTGTAGATTTCCCACATTACTCTGATGCATTTTTGACACCCCTCCTCATAGTCCACATTCAGGGTCTCTGTTCCACCCCTCAGTTCATTGGGTAAGTCCCCCAAGCCCACCTAAATCCACCTCTTGAGCTATGCTACCTGCATACTAGCAACTGAGCCTGACAGGAAGAAAGCAAACAGACTACAGCCCAGGGGCACAGTGCCTGCCTGGGAAGCACAAGGGGTGAGTTGGATTCCCAGTATTTAAAAAAAAAAAAAAAAGGAAAGCTAACAAACAATGACTGGTCTTAGCTGGAATTTAAGACCATAAGTCTCAAGTGGGCTTTCATTACTGCTCCATGTATTTACCACATTTCTCCACTCAATTCACTGTGTCACTCTCCTAGAAAAATATTTTGTATCTCTCTCTCTTCACTCTGCTGATGATTTCACTTATAATACTTAGAAAACTAGGATAATTTAGAACAAAACTACTGTTCATAGCCCCCAAACCAAATGTTCCAACTATTTGAATCGGCACCCCATCCCTCTTCTTTTCTATTAAAATGAATGAATTTTAATTCATTTAAAGAACATTTAAAGAATTCAAAGAACAGTCATAGAAATTTTGAAGAACAAGGAGGAGGAGGGTATTCATTCTAGATATCCATGTTTGTTACAAAGCTGTAGTACCTAGGAGACTGTACTTTTGACACATGCATAGATAATGGAACAGCATAGGCACAGAAACAGACCACATATGGATGGACATCCATCAGATTCTTGCAGTGGTGACACTGCAGTGGACCTTTTTAAAGAACAGGGAAAGACAAATGGATGCATGTATGGAAAAGACAGCTTCAAATTCTGATTTACACCATACTAAAAAAAAATTAATTCCACATATAATGAAGATCTAAATGTAAAAAGAAAATAATAAAAATTTTAGGGAAAAAAGACTATTGTCATGATCATGAGTTATACAAAGATTTTAAGTAGGACATAAAATGAAAAAGAATGTAAACTGGATTATACTAAATTTAAAATCTACTTACCCAAACTAAAGCAAAATAAAACAACCGCTACTAAAAATAAAAAAGAAACCACAGAATGGATGAAGATACTTGCAATACAAGTATCTAGCAAAGGAATAGAATATTGTAATAATTACCATAAGTCTATAAGGAGAAAACAATTATTTAAAGACAAAACAGGAAAAATATCTGAATAAATACTTAAGAGGGACTACTGAAATGGTACATAAAAATATGAAGACATTCAACTACATTAGTTATCAGGGAAATGCAAATTTAAGCTAATGTGTAAAGACCATAAACACTGAAATGAAAATATTATACCAAATTTTGGTAAAGATGTGCAGCAAGTTAAAGGTTCCATACTGTATAATGTAAACTGGTAGCATCACCTTGAGAATTGTTGGGCAGTGTCTGTAGAAATTGAACATAACCATCCCTACCATCCAACCGTTTCATTTCTTTCTAGATATTCAAGAGAAATGCATACACAAGTGCACCCAGAACATAGACAAGTCTGTTTATGCCAACACTATTCATAACATCCCAACAATGAAAACTACCAAAAGTCCACCAACAGCAGAATGGATAAATAAATTACTGTATGTTTACACAAAGGAACACTATCCAATAACGAGAATGAACAAATTATATTCACAGGCAACAACATGGAAAAATTTTACAAACACAACACTGGAACAAACCAGACATGAAAGAATAATTTCACTGTAATTTAATTCATATAAAGCGCAAAAACAGGCAAAATTAATTTAAGGTATTAGAAATCAGGAGAGTGTCTACCTTTGGCAAAGACAGAGCAGCTATGGCGTGTTTTAAGTGAAATGAATTTATGAAATATGCATTATACGAGTTACCTTTGCATTTATTAAAATGATCATTATGGTGTTCAAGTGGAATAAATTACTAACAGAATAGTTAAAACACAAAATTATTGTCAAAGACATCCATTCAGTTCTGGTTGCCAGTATTTCCTAAAGTTTTCAATAAATGCATGTCTAAATTTTCAAAATTTATCATTCTTTCTGAAGCCTTAATTCGATGCTGTCATTTATCCATGTCATGATTGAGATACTTAAAAAAGTAAGATTACCTTGCAATAAATCAAACAAAGGCTGATCAAAAAATAAGGTAAATTTAAAAAATTATTACAGTATAAGACACACTGCCATCGAACATCCTCCCCACAAAAATACTGCTCCCTGCGTTAAACACACATATACCATTGCTTTTGCCACTTTCTGAAGCAATTCTAGAAGTCCTCTTTCCTGAGTGTCTTTACAAGGTGTGATAAAAACTATAGTGAATGGACTGCCCAATGCCATCCAATGGAAAGGTAGGCTTGTAAGAACATCATGGTTTGCTCTTATCCACCTTATTCATTGGGTCTGGTACAATATGATTTCTGGATCTTACACAAAGTCAAAATGATCATGAAGAGTACATGTTTTGAATGGATTCGGGACACCAAGGCAGCCACAAGAGCATAAAGAAAGACATTCAAGAAAAAAGACTTGCACAACTGCTTCAGAAAGTGACAAGAATGACGAGATATGCCGTGCTCTGCGCAGCTCGCATAGTTTCCTGAGAGGACAGGAGAGGATGGAGAAATAAAGATATGAGACAGAAAGCTGAGGTCAGGTGGAGCCATCTCTCTGGCTGGGAGAAAAGGGGTGCATTTATTTACACATTTAGCAAATTAATGTCACGTGACACCCCATTGCTTAGCAAACTGCCTGCATGTAACCTAAGGGCTTGGTGTTCCCAGGACTGGAGCAGCTTGTTCATATGGATTACCCGGGTGCTCTTTGTTCAACAGGCCTTACACCAGTCCCACAGGTAGGTCAATCTCCAGCTTCAGCCCTTCCCACAGGGCTAAGTGTGTTGGATGTGAGGGGGAGCATTTTGAGGGAGACCAATTGCCATATGTCTTTACTGTACTAATACTTTAAATTAAACATTCACTATATTTGTCAGTTAATCACACCACACACTTTTCCTATCAACCTTTTATTTCCCCAGGTCAATCCTAATTACCTAAGAGTGCTCTTACTGAAGTTCAGTGACTGGAACCCTGTATTACTACTTCTTTTAGAATCATTGCCACGTACAGCACATGTTTATAAAACGGGGAAACACCACCAACTAACTCATAGAATTGTTCTAAGGATTCAATGAGATAATACATGTCAAATATACATCACCCAGGAGCACAGTGACTGCTCAGTAGATGCCAGTATGTGTATTAATGCTTTTAATTTATTATTAGTAGCACTCTCATCAGAATAACCTAACATTGCTTATTAAATCACTTGTGATTTCTGCAATCAACCCCACACATTCTGAATCTGAATAACTTGTTGGACACAGAACTCTGAATGTTAATTAGCATTTTGCGTGATTTGTTTTTGCATACTCAAATTTGAGAACTACTATGTGGAGATAGGGCTGTTTTCTTATTTATTCTTCAGCTTGCATACAAAGGTCTGCACACCAGTGCTGATTCACTGTCTGATTAACACATAATAGTGCCAGACTAAAAGATTAAGAGTCTGTAATGTGAAAAAGATAATTTTTTACATTTGACTCAAGCAAAAAAAGGTAGTGTTGTTTAGTTAGTAGTATTAAAATAAATTCAGCCTCTATCTTTTAAATTCTGTCACATGAAGATATTTGAGTTCTCCCACATAACTTATTTCACATAACCTATTTCCCCCCTTAAAATAATTCAGTCCATTTGGGATTTTATTGCTTCCTTTTTTACTTAGAGGATCCAGAAAGCCTAGACATGTGCTCATAGAGAGGATAAATAACTATATTCTTTGGGCTCCACAGTATTAGTGTTAAGCCTGGAGCTAGGTTTCAATAACCACTTTCTTTCTTACATCTGTGTTCATTTAAAGGAAAGTTCCAGCAATTTGTCTAAAAGGGAAACTACAAGTGAAATGTCTTCAGCTGTTTAATTCAAATAGAAATTTACATCAAATCACAGTAGCTATTTGAACTTTTTGGCTGTAAAACAGTTGTACAACTTGCTGTGCTGAATAAAAAATTTTAATAAGCAAAGAAATCTTCTCATTAAATGTTTGATCACAGAAGACTCAATCTTTGACCAAAGATAAAAAATGAGTTATTTCCAGCTTATTTTTATCTCAAATAAGTAATATAAAGATTAAAAGATAAAAATTAGATATTTTATCAGTGTCAGATGTTTCAGAACTAAATTTTCTTGTTTGGTGAATACACTTGTTTGACTATACACTGTACTGTGAATAGCTAAATTTACGTTTATTCAGTTACAAATTTTTGGCTACCGTTAGAAATCTTATTTCTATAAATTAGTTGAAGAGGTCTAGTGAGAATTTACAATACATTTATTTTATGAGCCAAATGTAAGGTGGTTGAGATTAGGCATGCAGAGCTTGACCTCCAGGCCACCAGATGGACTGTTTTAGTTTTCAGCCAACAATCTGTTCCTTTATAATCAAATCCCCTTGACTTTAAAATGCCACAATTAACCTTCAAGATCAGTCTCAAGTACAGTGAGACCTCTCTCCCTTTGGCCTCTCTCTGTCTGGATAAGGTACTTTTTCTTTTCTCCTTTTTTTTTTTTTTTCTTTTGGCAGTGACGCTAAATTTGAGTTTGTGAGCAGTGGAAATTATGCTGTAAGCAAAAGTCTCGGGAAGACAGAGATTCCTACAAAATACTGTAGTCTTTACTTTTCCAAAGGATGCTGGCTACTCTTGTGAGATCCAATTCCAAGAACAACTTCACTGAAGCAAAGGTTCCCTGTCCTGCAACTGAAATCGCAAGGCCCACAGAATGAAGCTGCTCTTCTTCCTCTGTCTAGGAGCAGCTTGCCCCCAGCCTTCCTGCTTTATCTTCCGTCCAGACTAAACTGGGACAGGAAAATCAGTTACAGCCGCCTATATTCTGATAGGCTACTGTAAAAATACGAACATGGGTGTATCATTTAAATAGAGGATTTAGCTATTTAGCAAAGTGATGGTAATATTAAAAACAATTCCTTTAAGCATCCAGATAATCAGTTTTGCCAGTTGCTCGGCACATTTCCAAACAAGAGACGCACAGTAAACTTCTGATGAAGTCTGACTCCTGCTCAGCATTACCACGGAATTTCCCTGCACTTTGAGAAAGGTCTCACTGATTAGTCTGCCCTCATTCATGACACCGTAAGAGTAAATTATCCATCAAAGACCTACAGTGTCCTACATACCACGCTAACATTTTACATTACCTTCCATCTGTGTTCAAGACCCTTTTTCTCTGAGATGAGCCTGGGCTTTGATCATCCAATTCTAAACTTAAGAACAACCCAAGAGTTGCAGAAAAGCCACACCTAAAACAAAATCTGAACGTGCTCAGGAGTCAGAATAGATTTGGAATAGAAGACTTCTTGAGCTCTCCGGTGGTTGGTGGATGTTAACAGGTCCTGACCTCATTCAAAAGCTCACAGCTGACTTGGGAGCGTAAAACAAAAACTAGATGAGTAGAAACTACATTGTCAAGTCATTAACGAAGTATTCACTTAATAACCCAGCCCCATATATCATTCTTTCATTCACTAGTATTTTCTTTTACTCCCTTAAAATAGGAGCTGGATTGTAATTAAAAGATTTCTTCAAGCCAAAAATAGAAGAAGCAGGAACACTTACTTTCCAGTAATAAACTGACTCCTGGATGGTGTGCAAATGGGCTGGACGTAGTAGTTCTCCAGTTTAACTCCTTCTGCAGCGAGCTTGTCCAGAGTGGGCGTCCTTATCTCAGAGCCATGATAGCCCACATCTCTAAAACCCTGGTCATCCGCTAGAATAAAGATGAGGTGCGGCTGCGAGGGCCCGGGGCTTCCCGCAGCCTGAGCTCGCCAGGACCCTTCCTCTCCCTCTAAGCCCTGGCCCCAGGACAGGTAACCATAGGCGAGGAGGCTCAGAAGCAAACCTGCCAGGGCACCCATAGCTACCACTCTTCCAGGCCAGCCCCGGGCCCGCGCAGGGGGCGGAGGCGGTGGCCCCGCGCGGCCCCGGGCGGCCATCCACGCGGGTCTGCGCTGAGGCCCGGCGCGCAGAGCCCCGCAGCCCGCGCCGCCACCGGCGCGCACATGCACGCGGAGGGGTGGGTCCCGGGCAAGGTCTGCGCCTCCGGGAAAGCAAGTTTGGACGGGCCCGCCGTCACCGAGTCCCAGGGCCTCAGCCCTCGCGACGTGACGTTTTAACCCCGGCCAGCGGGGGAGGCTGAGAGACGCGGCTCTCCTCCCTCCCGTCTCACTTTGCCCCTCTCGCTCGCCAGAGCAGCTTCGACAGACCCACAGAAAGTTAGTCTCTCCGCCCAGAAGTTCTCGACAGAAATGAAAGGCAAGTGCAGATCGATAGTCCCGGGGCCAGGCCGCCCCGGTGACCACCCGGACTGTCCCGGCGGCGCGCGCGGTGGCTCAGCGGGTCCCCTCCTCCACGGTTCCAGGCGTCCCTTTGAGTCCGGGTCTTCCAGGCGTTCGCCGCCTCCCACACACTCTCCAGGCGGCTAAGTGCGCAAAAAGCTTTTCCTAGTCGCTTCCTCTGACTAAGCCCCCGACGGCGAGTCCTCGTCCCAGCAGCTGGGGCGCGTCGGGGCTCAGCGGGGTCCCCGGGCCGGCCGGTGCGGTCGGCTCGCTGCGCCCGGTCCGTGCGCCCCACCGAGGCGCTGCGCCGTGAGCCGCGCGCCTGCCGCCAACTTAGCCGGGACCGCGCGCTCTGCCTCCGCCCCCTGTGAGCCTCGGCCCTGCGCTGTTCGCTCCAGCTCCCCCAGGGAGAGGGCAGGGCGCGGGTTCCGGGCTCCTCGCGTCCCCCTGGTTTTCCGGGCGGAGGCTGCACCGGAGGGAGGCTCTGCCTCTAGGAGGGCCGCGCGCAGCCCGAGGGGCGCCACGCCGAGAGGGGCTCGCACGGCGTCAGCCCGGCCCGGGTCGTCGCGGAGCTGGAGACCAAGCGTCCTCTCGCCCATCCCGAAACTTTTCCCAGACTCTAGAAGGAGTGAGAGAGGGACAGCAGGACCGTACGAAATCGCATAGCATGCTTTTACCTTCCCCTTTTTCTGCCCGCACCCCTCCCCATTTTTCCTACTCCTTTTCTATTCTTCTTCTTCTTCTTCTTCTTCTTCTTCTTCTTCTTCTTCTTCTTCTTCTTCTTCTTCTTCTTCTTCTTCTTCTTCTCCTTCTTCTTCTCCTCCTCCTCCTCCTCCTCCTCCTCCTCCTCCTCCTCCTCATTATTATTATTATTATTATTATTATTATTATTATTATTATTTGACAGTCACAGACTCAGCTGTTAAAGTTGAATCTCTTTCCCCAGTACCGGGCGGGTACAGCCTGACTTACTCATTAGCGTCTTCCTAAGCAAAGATTAAAACCACCTGCTCTGCTTTCCTTACTTCAGCCTTACCCTCAGGGGTCTCTAAGCCAAGAACTCAAAGGGGAAGAGACACTTTGCCCTTAAAACCGCGGAGCAGGGCTGCCTTCCTGCCCCGAAGAAACCGCCACTTCCTAGCCAGTAATTTGGGAACCTCATCTTTTCTCATTTATCTTCCTGCCTCACTCCTTTTCTTTTCTCTCTCCTTCCTTCCTTCCTTCCTTCCTTCCGCCCCACTCCCTCCCTGCCTCTTTTTTCTTCTCTCCCTTTCTTTTCATTTTCCTTTCCTCCCTTCCTATCCCGCCCTTCCTCCACCCCAGTCTCCCCCATCTCATAAACCGACCTAAAAGCTTGTTGATTGAGAAGATCCACCTGTTTGTACTAGAATCCTACAGTTAGAGTTTTAAAACACTGCTAAAGCACAAGATGGGGATTTATGGCATTGCTGTAGAAAAGATGATCAATGCCAAGTCACTGAGACATGCTGTTCTCCCTCCAGTTTTCAAAGTGTTTATCAAACGCCTACCATGGGTCACATAACATGTCAGACCCTTTCAGTGGACTGAAGCATAAATCTGGGTTTCACTGAGTCATTGGTTTTAATTCTTTCCCGTTGGTAAAGTGCCTGTTGAGCCCCTAGGCAAATTTTGTACCCTGGAAAGGTTACTTTGGAAGACAGGATGGCGCTCCCGAAAGGATTCATTTTGCTAACACATGTGGTCCTCCTGCTTTCTGCTTTTCCCCAAAGCATTCTGGTTGGTAAGGGGATTTGTGGTGAGTTTTAGACATATTTAAAATGTAAGTTTGTCAGTTTTGTCAGCTTAAACTTCTAAATATAGAACAAGAGCACTGGGTATTTGGAAATTGAAGAGTGCTGAGATGTTGGGCACCGGGCTTGGCCCCAGCGAGATGCTTGAGTAGAAAACACACACTGATCAATCCAGCTGCTTTTAGTGAGGAGAGGGTCAGAGAGTGCCATAGCACAGTAAGTGTCCACCTTGCTGCTCAAGAAAGACATTTCCAGTTTAGATTTCACACAAGAGTTTAAGAAGTCAACATTTATGGACTATTTACCATGTGCTAACCATGATACTCAGTATACACTCATGCACAGCCACTCTCGTTTATATGCTTTATAGTATTTATGGGATACTTTATATATTTATTTCCTTTTCTTCTCTGCGAACCTTATAGTTATTCTTACATTTGCAGTACTGAAGAAGCAAGGGCAATGATAAGGCTGACAAACAATGCTAAACTATACCCAATCCATCCTCAGCTACTGTAGAACCCAATGGTGGGAAGAAATACACTGTTTACTTAGAAACTCCAATGTGTACTGTGAAATGCTTGTTTTGGAAACAAAGAACACAGTTCAAATATGCTTTAAAACAAAAGGTCCTCATTTGAAAGGTGTCTGCCTCAGTGGACGAGGGTATGTCAGGAAAACAATCTTTAAAGTGAGGAGATGTCCTTTTTGTTTGCTAACTTTTAGCCAAAAATTTAGACTTAGAAATTTATCTGACTTCAAGGCTCCAGTTTTTCAAAAGACACTCTTCCTACAAATGGGCTTGAAAATCTTTTTCAGCTATAAAGCACAGAGCAAATACAGCTGGCCATGAGGAATCTATCCCACAGGGGGCTGCAGCTCCTCCAAGCAGAGGGTAGAGGAGCAGAACTCTGGACTAAGAAGCCATTTCTGGGAGTAAACAAGACCAACAAGAGTGGAGTCCAACAACTACTTATTCTTTATTAAAAGAGCCAAGAAATGAGAATGATTGTGCTGGGGTAGACCAAATGAGATGACTCAAAAAAGGGAAGTCATGGTCAGACGGGGCCTGGGTACAATAAGTCATGGTTGTTTCAATGTCCATAAGAACAATACAGAGTTTGAAACATGAGACTA
Organism: Dolichotis patagonum; assembly: GCA_004027295.1. NCBI lineage: Eukaryota > Metazoa > Chordata > Mammalia > Rodentia > Caviidae > Dolichotis > Dolichotis patagonum. The sequence continues at coordinate 29,769 of PVJX010007570.1, forward strand.
TTGAGAGTCCTGTATTTACTGCATATTTATTGAGATTTTGAGTATATAAACTGTTCATTGTTCATTATAGCTTTGGAATTCAAGCATGCTAGGCAAGAGTTTTACTGTCCTTTATGAAGTCTCAAAGTGCCTCTGTAATTTAGAAGTACACAAATCAGCATTTTGGTGTGCAAGTTTCAGCTGCTTCTGCAGAATCTCATTTTAGGTGGATTTGAGCTTGAATTACAAACAAGTTCTTCTAATTTGGAATGGTAAAATAAAAATTAAAGAAAATAATTGATTTAGGAAAAAGAAAAGAAGGAAAATAGAATTGCCTAGAGATGAAATTAGAGTGGACTGGGTCTTTAGTGAGGCTTCACTGGGAGGTGAGACGGACAGTTTATTCCTTAAAATACAATTGCCATTTGGGAAGAAGTTAGAGAATGGACACTTCAGGTAAAAGAAGAAAGACCAGGTGAAGACACATTGGATTGGAGGAGTATGGGGAAAATGCTAGCAAGTTTGAGTAAAATCATATATTGAAGGAATTTGCAAAGACAGGATGATTTAGAACTTGATTCTGGGGGAATTGGAAGTAAAGAAGCCCTACAAGTAGGAGGTAACATGCAATATTCCATCGAGTTCATTTCTGAGATAGATTTATAAGGATAGATGCAGCAAGTGGACCACTCAGTTGCCCGAAGTTGAAGAGTTGCTATTTTACTTAAAGAGGACTGAATCTCATGAAATATTCTGATTAAAAAAAAGCGTGATGAACATACAAAATAAGAAATCCTAGGACATTTTAAAGGAGAGATTTGAGGAAGTAAACACTAGACTTGCATAATTACCCATGTCTGAAATTTGTATAGCAATATATTCTTCAAGTTGAGGGGTCTGTGCATTACTGTTACCTGATTGGAGAGGGGGCATGTAAAACTTAAAAACAGTTAATAAAACTAAGAGGAAGAATGAGACCAAAAGAAAAAGGGGTCCAAAGCAGACTTGTTTGATTGGATAATAGAAAAGGAAAGAATAGAGTGATTTGAGGGAGTGGTTACCACCAGATCAGTGATCTGAATAGAGGATCACATGGTAGACTGAGCTCCCCCAAGGTCAGACTTAGGGTACCCAGTGGAGGGGAGTAGAGTTAAAAAGTATGAGGAGCCTTCCAGAAAATAGAAAAGCTGAGAAAATCATGGACAAGTAGTAAAATGCATAGTTGAACAATATTGCTTTGAAATACCCACGTTAAATCTCACCATAAAAATGACATTTCCCACAGCCCTCCAGAACCCTGAATAGAATTGCCTTAGCTTATGAACTATACACCTGAAAGTGTTTTAAAGGGAGACTAAGAAGACAGCATGTCTACTATGCCACTACCCTTTATTCTCTAGGCATTTATTTTCAACTAAACAGATACTTAGATGTTTAAAACACAGAGTGGATTTATAAATGTAGGTTTGAAAAATGAGAAAACTGTTCTGGGATTCACGAATACTAAAAAGATTTTTAAATTAATTGCTGCTTGGTTGGGTTTACGTGTACATTAAATACTTAAAAAAATGAAAGAATATTACTAAGTGTCAATTAGCACACATCTAAAATGGATGTTTGCTGTTCTATGTACTGTGACATGTAATAAACTCTTTATTAGGCCATGGAAATATTCTGTCACCTTGAGCCATGAAATAATGTAAGCAACATGAGATTTCTGGACCAGACCATGTAGGATGATTTAGTAATTACTAACTTCAGTAGCTTCTTGTTTTGAGTGAAGTTTGTTGGGCACAAACTGTAATAATTTGTAAAGAAAAATTAAATGGGAGACACTACAGTTTCCTATATATGGAGCCACCCAAAAGTGTAAGTTTTTTTAAATTAGAAACTCAGAATATCTGAACTGTTAAAGGAAATACTTTTATTTCATTCAATAGACATCTTTATCTGAAACCTAACTTTTAAACAAAAAATTTAGAGTGAGAAAATTGATACTCTATATAAGTTTATAATGTTTCCACTGCTTAAATTGTAAATAAAATTCTGTACTTTTTATATACAATTTTCAGTTTTGAAAAATCAATTTCTAAACCTGACTGCCCATCAGAATGCTTCAGGGATTTTTATTTTAAGGAAAGTCCCATCTCCACTCAAGATCTCAAGAAAAATACCCTTAGTCCATAAATACCTTAGTATTTATGTTACAAAAAATTCCCTAGTGAGTCTGTGTGTATTGAGGTTTAACAAGTGTTTTAACTGATTGAGAAATCTAAAGCATCAAGGAACATTCAGTGGGATTGTTTAATGAATAGGGTTGGTGCCATTCACCAAACACAGCATAGTAAACATCGCTGGAAAACAAAAGGACTAAGTCTAGAGTTTGTTAAAGATAGGCTTAGTGAGGGCTCATGACTACCACATTATTCCCCCCAGATGTTTGCAAATTCAAAATATGGTCATGCTATCAGGTCCAAGAGAGAAGAAAGAGATTTAAGACCTGTGTGGGTGAGGGTCAAAGGCAAAAATCTATACAGGTGTTGCTAGATCCAGCTGCATCCAAAGAAGACCAGCAGATCAACTATCTCTTGCATCTAGCTTCTCTACAGTGATGTCTTTCGGCAGGGTTCCTGGTATTCTGCCAGAGGCATGGGACAGTGGCAGGAGGAACTGACTTTTGAGATTGAAAAGGACTTGTGTTTAGTCTTAATGGGGCTAGACAAATATGAAATCCAAGATCAAGGCTAATCAGGGAGAGTAAGTGATTGATGTGGCCTCAAGGAAGTAGTGAAAAGTCATATGAATATTTAAGGGGTCATTCATAAAATCAACAGAAGTTGGTGATTGGAGAATAAGAAGGAGGGAAGAATAAATGATTATATGTAATGGTTGATTTGGGCTGATAAATATGTAGTAGTTGAATTTATAATGGTAGAGGTTGTGAAAAGACTAAAAGGTTTTGAGACTAAATGGACAAAATTTCTACGCTACTGCTGAAGTTGGACTCCAGTAGATTGCAGTAAGTAGGTAGATATGTGGGTCTGACTTCATATCTACCTCAGGGGAGAGCAGGATGGGAAATTTCATCAGCATCCAGATGGGTTGGGTAGAATTCTCCTGGTGAGGTGAGAATGAGGAGTGAGGTCTAGGACAAAACTCTTTAAAGATAAGGAAGATGAAATGGGTACAAAGCTACTAAGAAGAAATGAGAGAAATGTAAGTAAAGAAAACAGCATTTATTGAGCATTATTCAATAGTGGTACTATTACAATGCTAAATGAGATTTATATGAAGTATTTCAGAAATCTTCACAACTACCCATGCAAGTAGATGCATGAGAAACAAAGGTGGTACAAAGGAATTGGAAGCAAGGAAGAAATATCAAAAGAGCATTACATCGTATATACAAGGACAAAAAAATTAAAAAGCAGAACACCAGGAGGTGGAGGAGGTAGACAGAACCAGGAATGCAATGAAAGTCAGCACCTTAAGGCATATAGTAAGTATCAGTGTATAGGGAGAAAGTCTCTGGGACTTACTAATGCTTTCTTTTCTTATCTTTGAGTTCAGAATGGTAGAGTTCTGAAGTGTTGAAATATTGATGAATGAAGTGGCTTAAAAAGAAAATAGGACTTTGACTCAGAATCTATAAAAAGAAAAAGTTGATAGTCAACAAATAATACAAATGATAGGATAGTTCGATCCCTGCCCCTCCCCAAAGTCAAAGAATAAATTAGACATGCGCAAAATATTTTAAAATTATGTGTTTTTGGTGGGAGATGGAAACAATTGAATATATGAACTTGAACAAACCTTTTTTTTTTTTCAAAACAAAGGACTAAATATTTTAAAGGTGGACAAAGGCATAGATCTGGAAACCACACTGCACATTTGCTGGCTGACATTTGCTAAGTCATTAACTTTTCTTGCCTCACTTTTCTGTCTGTAAAATGGAAATAATAATATCACCTACTTGGTAGTGCGGCATATTGATTAGCTGTGGACAACTGGCAGTATTTAACAAATTAACCCAAAACTTGAGAGTTTAAATAACAATAATAATTCTTATAAATCTGAGCAATGGACCAGATCTGCTCCAAATATTTCCCATGTCCTCCTAGGATCAGTGAAATAGACACACAGCATGGCAACTGCTGAAGCACCAAAGAGAAAACTTAACCAAAGAAGTACTACATACCAGGACTCAGATTGCCTGCTTACTTCCAATTCACCAATCCACATCGTAGGGCCAAGCCCAAAGTCAAGGAGTAGGATACACAAGGATGGGTCCATAACAAAGCTGTAGGTGCAGGAAGAGATGAAAAACTAGGGGTGATAATTGAGTCTACCATAATTTTTTTGAGAATTACCTGCGCTGTTTGAAAAGCACATAGCAGAAACCTGGGTTCTTTGTGAGTGCTATTAATTTTTTGTTTCGTTTTGCAATGTTGAGAATTAAAAATCTAAGGTTTTGTGCATTACAGGCAATCATTCTGTCACTGAGTTACACTCCTAGCCCTAATGGTTTTTTACATTTTCCATTCCTATTATAATTATTCCTCATTAATTGTAGTTTAATGTCATTCCAATCAAAACTTCAATCCAGTAATGATAATTTGGAACTCAATGTAGTATCAAAAAGAAAAGCAGCAAGAAGGTACCAACCTTACTATATAATAGAACATAATTTTATGCAACAAAAATAAATGTCAAATAATGAAATAAAGGAGAGGCCAAAAATTAATGTATGAGTAAATGATATGTGAGAAAACAATATATGAAAATAAGGTTTTCCCGTAATAAAAGGATAAACATTCCGAGTGATGAATATTTTGATAATTATGTAACTATGCTAAAAATTAACCCACCTCTTATAGCACATGCCAAAAGAAAAAACACCTAGGTAAAATTGGAGCACTAAATGAAAAGAAAATTTATATTAAAGAAACACTAACAGAAGATTTAGTCAATAGATATGTGGTGAAGTTATTCCATTTTCAGCTTTTAAATGATAATGAGAATTTCAATGACAAACAAGTGGTTATGAATAAATGTAACAGATGATTAAATCACAAGTTTCAACTCAGGCACCCATATACAAAACTGTGATTTTCTAGAGAGGTGTGTCAGAACAAGATAGCAGTTTTTAGAAGAGATTTTTGAAAACCAGTTGGACAACTCTTAAAATTCTTACCTAAACAACATAATAAAAGAGTCACAGTGTGTGGAGATGGAAGAGGATTTGTTAGGAGACACTGTAAAAAGGTCTACGATGTGGTCCTGAGTGTACCTGCACTTGCCCATACGGCCCAGTGTGGGAGTTGCTGACCTTCTGCCATTCAAGTGGCCTGTTCCTGGCGTCCCCCAAGAGGGCATCAGGATTGGCTGCTGGCACCACAGAGGGAGAGAGGAGATTACAAGCAGCTGCCTGGGTCTCCCTGAGTTTGTCAGGGCAAAGGATGCTGAGTACTTCCTGGAAACAGGCTGGGCAGTGTATGAGAGCAGTCTGGGCTGAGTGGCTATGGGGCCACCTAGTAGGGCCTTCAGGTTCCAGTAGGGCTCTGTAGAAAGAATTGAAGATCAGCTCTCCACGCTGAGGGCTCACTCTATGCCTGGAGATGCCTGATTCTTGTTTCAAGGAAACAGTGGAAAAGGGAGTCTCTGAGGTTGGTGGGTACGCACCTGGGCACTGGAATGACTGCCAGGCCCAGGAAGCACCAAACTGGTCAGTAAATAACTTACTGTACTCCCTGCTGTTTTTTCTCTCTCGGTGTATTGATCCTGGAGGAGAAGTTGAGAGTAATAAGCCTGGAGAGAGGTAGCAATACTGGACAAGGAAAGGGCAATACCTTAGAGTTCCAGGCTGAAGTCGTACTGATCCAGGGAAAACTATAGATTTGCTATAACTGAAGTTCAGACTTTTCATAATTGCATACTACTGATCATCTGATTGCTTTTGCCCTCAAAATCCTCACTCTCATTTTGAACACACTTTGCCCACTGTTCTTGTTTTGGGGTACACAGAAACTACTTGGCTGTTTGTTAGTTGAGTGTCTCTACAGATCTCAGGGCCAAGAAGAGCAAGCCCCACAGAACGTAAAGGGATGTTAAGAAATAACAAAGTTGCCTAAACTGCTAGGTATACTAGTCTGATTTAAAAGTTAGAGATGGTATTTCCAGTAGTATAAAAATTAACTACAAAATTAAATATACAAAAACTGAGAAACTATTTTCAGTAATATATAAACAGTGAGCAGTAACACATTTCATAAAAAGGGATCATCCAAATTTCTAAGAAAAATATCCACCAATAATAAATATGTAAATAGTTTGGGCAGCAATGAATGCAAATAGAAATGCATGAAAAGAAAATAGAAGTATCTTATTACTAGCAAAGGAATGTAAAATAAGCAAATATAGCATGTATTTATACCTAATATGTTAGCAAACATGACCTATAATATGCAAAATTGATAAGGCTGTCATGAAGCTGGCACTCTTCTGAGAGCATTGGTTTGATGTATTTCTCTTAAGAGGAATAATGCAAACATAGCAATTCAGCAGTATCATTCTTTGACACTTACACTAAGAAGTTAACTCAACAGAATAAAACGATGTATTTGTAAAAGTGGTCATACAAGCACCAGCTACAATAGAAATATTGAAAATAATCTTAATATTAAATAATAGGAAAATGAATTAAATACTAGGTATGATAAAAATGTATGGTGAATGTTTAAATTAAAAAGTTTATTATCATGAAAGACACATTGCCATCAATTCCTCTCAGAATCCTCTCCCTCACTTCAAACACGTTTATCCTACTATCCTGGCCACCTTCTGAAGCGATTCTCTTTCATGAACTTTATTACATGACATATAATAAAAAATTCAGCAAATGCTGCTGCAGAGCTCCATCCAAATGAAGGCAAGCTCATGAATACATCATACTGGCCTCATTTGCCTTATTTACTGGATCTGGTACCAGAGGACCTCAATTTCTTCCCCAAGGCAAAATGACATGAGAGGTAGATGATTTAAACCCATCCAAGACTTCGAGGCAGACACAGAGTGCAATAAAAGACACTAAGGAGTGAGAACTTCCAGAATTGCTTCGGAAAGTAGCAAGAACAGCGGGCAAAGTGTGTTCAAAATGAGAGAATTTTGAAGAAAAATTAGTGGCAATATGTCTTTTACTGTAGTCATTTTTTAAATTAAACTTATACCAAATTTTTCCGTGTATGTATGTATGTACACATTGTATGTATATGTATGTATATATGTATGTACACATTGTACATACATATATCTGATTCATAGTTTAAATTGGCAGTTATTTTTGAATAACTGGGTGATAACAGTGCTCAGATAAATAGAGGATGGTAAGAAAATAAAGAAAAAAGTACACGATTAATTGGAAAAAGTGAAAAGTGTTTCACAGGACATGGGGAGAAAGGAGACCTCAGGGTGCTAAACCTGATAGAGCTTCATGACCTGAGTTTCCCCATCGTGATTTAGAACAATTCACTTAACTTTTTTCCAAATAAATACAAAGCATTAGATGGATTGAAGCTCTAAAATTATATCCTTTGTTTCTCTTTTATATTCCTTTGCTGGCTCCTTCATATGAGAAAGTGCAGGATTTCTAGGGCAGAAGCCAGCTGGACACTGGCAACAGTGACAAACCCACAGAAATTTCCAACAGAGGGCAGCCAGAGAGCTTGTGTTGTTTCAAAGATGCCCAACTACACCAGCTTCTCGTGTTGAAATTGTGCATGTGTATTCAGGGTAGGTTTACATAACTTTTTGTTTAAAACACTTTCAAATTTTATAAATACAGCATTGAGTTTCCATCTAAAAAGTAGGTGGAGTCTGAAAGCTAAAGACCAGGCTGGGAAATGGTGTGTTGAAGCAGCCAAGGTCAAGGTCTGTGTGTGGAACACTGGGTCCTGGACATTAAAAATGAGAGATGCAAAGAAGGGATTTGACTTCTGGGGAGGAACAAGACTGGATGAGGGACAGAGAGTGGTCCCCTTGAGAGGATGGGACACAAGATAAAGGTCACTCTTGCCCAAGTCTAAAGTTGCTCTACTTTAGCTGCTTTGGGTTCAGTTGCACTTTGGGGTTCCTAATCTTAGAACAGAAGTGAACTCAACAGATGATTTCCATTAAAATATTTCAAGATTGGTAATAGCATATTATCCAATGCTGTTAATATTTTTTACAAATTATTTTATTTGAAATTTATTTGGGTTATAAACATGGCTTCTTGCTTGAAGAGAGTTCTGCTTACCATACTTTGGCAGCATGATTGGGGTTGCAGTGAGAGAGACAGTGCACAGAACCTGACAGAATGAGAGAGCTCGTTTTACTTGAGTGGCTTCTGGGTACCAGGCATTGTTCTTTGTTCTTTGTGCAGTGTATATTAACACATGTATACCTTGTACTACTCCTTGATTAGGTAACATCTTCCATTTATAATTAAGGAATCTGAGCCAGAGGGAAATAAAATAATTAGTAACAGCTTGCAACACATTGAAACAGATATGAAACTCTTTTGTCTGGCTTCTAAGTCATCCCCTAAAACCATCTATTTCAAACACTTCTTATTTCAGGAACTTTGGTAAGACTTTTATAAGTAAAATAATCCTCATAATTTCTCTTGAGTCCTATTACTATCTGTATACAGTAGGTGCTCAGAATGAGCTAGTTTTGGCATTCCTCCCTTTGCTTTTTGTCCCCTCCCCATCTTCCCTCTCTGCTCCTGGTTCTGCATAGCCTTAAGGAGGACCTACTCCCTGGTGCTAGGCCCACTGCACGCTGTCACCTGAGCTGCCTGGCACCAGTCCTGGTGGTGTCTGGCTTGGGCCTGAGGCCTTTGGGCAGAGCTGGTTTCTGCAGTACCAGGCTGAGCCAGGCCATGTTGTAATATACTTATGTAATGTGGGAAGACCTCAAACAGGCTTATTAGATCTGCAAACAGCTGGCATCTATTACTGTGGATCTCTTTCACAGACAAGTAAAGGCAAGCTTAGAGTTCTTACTTGACTTTAAGATCATATGGCAAATAAAAATATCTGTCTCTAAGTGGCAATAAAAGTAACAGCCTGTTGCTTCTGCTTGTGCTTTCTTTTCTTTTCTTTTCCTTTCCTTTCCTCTTCTTTTTTCTTGATATATCAATTCTCCATGCTTTTTTAGCTTTTTAAAAATTTTATTTTTTTATTTTATTTATTTTATTTAATTTATTTTTTATTTTTATTTTATTTTTAAAAATTTTATTTTAAAAAGCAAAACAGAAAAAAAGGATAGAAATAATACAGAATTTCAAAAATGTAAGAAATCAACAGAAAAAAGAAAAGAAAGGAAAAGATATATGTACGTAGGTATATACATACAACTGTATGTATGTATCTGTGTGCAAGATAGATAACTATACTACTAATCTCTGTTAGTTCATCAGAAAGAACAGTATGTGCTGTCATTGTTTGTTTGATATTTTTATGCCTAGATATTGTAACCTGAACTTTATTTTTAACAACTGCAAGCCTTTCTTCTAAGTTAAACTCTTAAAGAATTTAATTTACAAAATATAAGAATATAGCACTCTATAAGTAAGATATTAATGAAGTCAGGTCTTATACTTGGTTCAGAATTTCATTTTTTAATAAGTAAATTGGTAATGAATATGCATTTAGATTATGGTGGAAGTCTTAGGCAATGCCTCTCTTTCTCTTTGAGTATGTAGCATCTTCAGTTTATAATTAAGGAATATAAACCAGAAGGAAGTAAAATAATGACACAGCTAACATATTGAAACAGCGATTTGAAACTTTGTTGTCTGCTTTCCAAGTGATGGTTGCTTTTTGCTGTCAACTTGACTGTAGAGGTAAACACCTAGAAAACAGAAAGCACACTTTTGGGTATGTCTTCAAGGCATTTCAAGGAACGATTGGCATGGCGGGGACCCTCTCTGAATGCGAGTAGTACCACCTGATTGGCTGGAGGAGGATGCTGATGTGTGTGTAGACCTGACTCTTGTTGAGTCGCTGCTATTGTCCATATACATCAGATATCACATTCTGCTGCCTTTAAAGTGTGGGCGCACACCAGTGACCCTCTAGCAAGTTCCTGGATTTCTTCCTCTAAATGGGGCTGTATCATAGTCTTGTTCTGAGGCCTCTGAATTCTTGGACTGAGCAGCTACTGGTTTCCCCAGTTCTTCAACCTGCAGATGGTCATTGTAGAAGCCAGTGTAAATTTCCCCCTCTTATATACACACTCTACTGGTTTATACAACTCCCTCTAGAAAACCCTAACACTCCCACCCTCTTAGGAAGCATTTGCTTTTAAGTCACTGTATTAATTTAAATAATAAAATTGTCATTTTTCAACACTAAATTTTTAAACACTAAAACAAATTTGGATATTTTGGACTGTTTCTCGTACAAAACAGAGAATGCCTGTTTTGCTGATAAGGTTTTAAGAGTACATTATAGAATAATAATTCATATTTTAAAACATTATTTGCCAGATTTTAATCTCATAAATAATATGTTGCATACTTCAATAATTTACATATTTCTTTAATTAGTATAATGTCTTTTTAATACCAAAGATATGGCTCATAAAATAATATTTTGTAGAAAATAGTTCCTTTCATAATTATCTTGCTATTTTTTTGCCACAACAGATAAGGAAACAGGAGACAGCCAGAAGCCACTACATGTAAGCTGAAGCCCTCACAGCAAATTCTACCTACCTGTGCAGCCACAAGACCTTGCTCAGATCCTGGTAGGGCCCTATGCAGCATCCCTAAACAGTCCGTGACCTTTGGTTCATCACTTGGGTCTAAGTCGGGCCCTACCTAGAGACCCCCAGGTAGCTGGGAGCTGCTTCATGTGAGCTGAAGGCCTCCACAGTGAACACTATCTAGCTGTGCAGCTGTGGGATTTTGCTGAGAACCTGGTAGGACCACACCCAGTGTCCCCAAACAGTCTGGGACCTTTGGGTCATTACTTGGATTCTGATTGGGCCCCACCCAGAGACCCTCAAGAAGATGGAGAGCTTTGGTGTGCCATGTAGCATGAGCTAAAGGCCTCCTCAGTATACTCTACATATCATTCAGCCTTAGTATGCCACTTAGAACCTGGTATGGCCATGCCCAGTGACCTCAAGCAGCCAGGAAGCTTCAGTGAGCTACATGGGGTGTACTGAAGGTCCATCCAGTACATCCACCCCCATTTGGGGAGCCGTCAAGGGCCACTAGGGACCAGGTAAGGACTGCGTAACATCCCCCACTCAACTGGGGAAACTCCCTGCAGTACATACAACCATCCTCAACCCAGGAAACAGCTGAGATTTTGCATTCAACTGCCCCAGGGGAATACAGGAAAACGACAAAACAAAAGACCAAAATGCAATCACAAACCTCCAGCCCATCCCAAACAAGCCTAGGAGACATGGGCATAGAAGAAAATGTAAGCCATACATCTGAGACTTTTGAAGTGATAGTGACTGAAGTAAAGGAATAACTCCACGAAGTTATAAAGGAACTCAGATCAGAAATAATCTCCCAGGTAAAAGAAGAAATGATAAGCATAATGACAGAAACACTGAACACATCTAAAGAAGACATAGTTAAAAAAAATAGAGGAACATGGCAAAATGATTGAAACCTTGAATGAACAATATAAGAAAGAAACAGGATGTATGAAAGCGGAGGCCTCCACGGCAAACTCAAAGAGATATCTGGGAAATCAAATATTCCACTGAAAGCTGGCAAAAATGCCTCAATGAATGCGAAGATAGACTTTCAGACCTCAAAGACAAGATTGCAGCTAGTGAACAGGAAAGGAAGGATCTTTTAAAAATAACAAGGATCAGGAAATAACAATTCAGCAGCTTCAAGATGATGCAAAGAAAAGCAAAATAAGATTAATATGATAGGTGTGAAGGAAAAGGATGACAACACAAAAGATATAAAAAGACTATTCACATAAATAATAGCTGAAAAATTTCTAAACATGGGATAGGAAACTGACATACAGATAAGTGAAGCATAATGAACTCCAGTTAGCCATAACCAAAATGAATCTACACCCAGACATATAATAATCAACATCCCAGAAATTCAACATAAGAACAGAATATTAAAAGCTTTTAGAGAAAGAAACAAATTACCTATAAGCCCATCAGAATCACAGCAGATTTCTCAACACCAACAAAGAAATCAAGAAGAGCATGGAGTGAAGTATTTCAAATCCTAAAGGAAAATGATTTCCAACCCAGATTGATGTGCCTTGCAAAAGTATCCTTGATTCCTGTTCACCAATAAAGAACAGCTTAAGAACTTCATGACCTTCATGACACTCAACCAACCCTGCAAAGAACACTGAAAAATATTCTAGGTAAACATAAAAATAACTATGACTTCAAGAACACCAATAGAAAGAAACCACCAAGCAGTGCAAACAGTTAAACAGAGGGGAAAGGAAAAGAACCAATGGCAGAAAGATAACATGATAAAAATAAACCAATATGCATCACTTATAACCATTAATGTAAATGGCCTGAATTTAACAATTAAAAGAAACAGACTGGCAGAATGGATCAAGAGACAACATCCAACCATATGCTGTATACAAGAAACCCATCTAACCCAAAAGGAAATTCATAGACTGAAAGTCAAAGGATGGAAAATAATACTCAACAGGAACAGAAAAAAATCAGGGGTAGCTATTCTGTTTGCAGAGAATGTGAATTTCAAACCAATAATGATCAAAAGAGATAAAGAAGGTCACTACATACTGCTTATGGGAAAACTTCAATTTCTAAAATTCATCTGGAACCAGAAGAGACCTAGAATAGCAAAGGCAATTCTGGGCAACAAAGGCAAGGCAGGAGGCATCATAATCCCTGTCTTGAAGTTATACTACAAAGCTGTTGTGATAAAATCAGCATGGTACTGGCATAAAAACAGACCTGAAGATCAATGGAATAGATTAGAAGATATAACTACAACTACAAACATATTTGGCCACCTTATATTTGACAAAGGGGTCAAACACTTTCACTGGAAGAAAGGTAGCCTCTTTAACAAGTGGTGCTGGAAAAACTGGCTTTCCATATGCTAAAAACTAAAACTAGACCCAGGCCTGTTACCATGCTCTAAGCTAAATTTAAAATGGATCAAAAATTTAAATATTAAAACAGAAACACTGAATATACTGGAAAACAAGGTAGGTAGAAATCTTGAAGACATAGGGGTCGGCAGAGAATTCATCAAAAGAAATCTCTAACACAGTAAAAAGAAAACCCATAAATTGGGGGAAAAATCTTAGTCAACTGTTTCTCAGACAAAGGACTTCTATCTAGAACATATAAAGAGTTAAAAAAGATCAGGCCCCAAAAATTCAAAGACCCAATCCAAAAATGGGCATCTGAGAAGACTGCACACTTCTCAGATGAAAAAATACAAATGGCAAATATATACATGAAAAAATGTTCAGGCTCATTGGTCACTAGAGAACTGTAAAATTTAAACCACACTGCGATTCTATCTCACTCCAGAAAGAATAGCTGGGATCAAGAAAACTACCAATAACAAATGCTGGAGAGGCTGTGGGGAAAAAGGAACACTTTTGTACCTTTGGTGGGAGTGTAGACTAATGTAACAACTGTAGAAATCAGTCTAGAGTTTCCTCAGAAAGCTGGGTTTGGAAGTCTCATTTGATCCAGCTATTTCACTTCTGGGCATATTCCCAGAAGAACTGAAAACATCATACCACAGTGATATATGTGCACCCATGTTTATAGCAGCACAATTTGTAATAGCTAAATCTTTGAAACAACCCAGATGCCCATCAGCTGAGGAATGGATAAAAAAGATTTACTTTTATACAATGGAATACTACTCCACTATAAAGAAGGACCACACTGAGGCTTTTATAAGTAAATGGATGCGATTTGAGACCATCCTCATAAGTGAAATAAATCAAATTCACGTGTGTAAATATTGTCTCCCTAGTATAAGAAACTAAAAGAGTAAATAAGATCCAAAATCTTCAATAAGTATTGTGAAAGGGCAAGAAACTGCTCAAAGAGGGAAAATAACAGGGAAAAGAAAAGAAGAAGGAAGAGAAAGAAAAAAGATATAAATTTGTATATATACACTTAAGATTACTAAGATGATTGGAGGATTGTACTACTAATTCTATTAGGTTTTGGAACAAAACAGGTAACATCCATAAGATTAGATCGATTTTGCCTGATTAATCTGGTAATTTGAAAAAGACTTTTGAAGATAATTATGCAACAAAATTTGTTATGTTCCTACCACCTTGTCTTCAAAGCCTACATTGTTACTGTTTTGGGTTCTTTGTTATAGTTATTTATTTGACTCTTGTTTCTTGTTCTTCTTATACTTTGTTTTGTTTTGTTTTTCCCTTTAATACAGATAGATGTACATGTATAGGCTTATATATGCCTAGAACTTTACCTAAAGAGTTTACAAGAACTGATTTTATCATGCGTGATGATATGAACAGCTTCACTGAAGAAAACGAGACATCATGGTAGCCATTGCTGATTTCCTATCATTTTGTTTTGAAGTCCAATAATGCTTTTATTCTTTGTTTTGATTGGTTTTAGTACATTTTCAATTATTTGATTTCAATATATATGAAGATATAGATAGTTATTTTGAAGAAAATAGACATTATGGTAACCATAATGTTTCCTAGTATCTGGTTTTGAAGACCTGTAAGGCTCTCATTCTTTTGTTTTGATTGCTTTTACACTATTTTGTTCTGTATTAATTTACTGTGTGTGAATGTATGGACAACTGTTTAAAAAAAAACCAAGACATTATGGTAGCCACTGTTGATTTCCTGTTGTCTTGTTCTGAAATTCTGTTATTTGCATTGTTTTCCCTGAGAGTAGGATGAATAGAGTGGCACTTCAAAGAATTCTAGGTTAAACATAAAAAGTTAGAGGAGGGATATTGGAACAACAGTGGCAATGCTAGAGACTATACACAAAAATAGAGAGATAGATAAAAATGGGAGAGTTATTATAGTAATTAAACATTTTAAAATCTATTTTATTTAAATCACCTTCAAAAAAGTAAAATACTATATTATTATACTATACTGTTGTACTATTATTTGATATTATAATATACTAACTTATAACATTCTATACTATACTATTATAATGTTGACAAGTCTATGACATATCTATTAGGTAATTTCTTAAACCAGTGTTAATTTCTGGAAATCACTAGGTGAAGCTAGTATAAAGAGGCAAATTTGTTTTACTTTTTCTGTTATGGTTCTATATTATTGGCCTAATTCTTTGATTCAGAAATAAAAAAGAAAATAACTAGCTAAATCTGATCCCATTGCTAAATGTATTTTGAAGCAAATCATTAGAGCAAGTTTTAACAAAGTATATTTACTTGCCACCCACTCAGACCCTAGTCTAGTTAAAACATGCATGAAAAGAAGATACAACAAAACATCAAAAACACTATGAGCATAAAGAAATTTTACCTAAACATTTCCACACTTTTAAGTCTTTTCATAAAGAACATAAAGTTTCTTTTATAAAATGCCATACAAGGGAACACAAAGTAAAGTTTCTTCTACATTTTTATTAATCTAATATAAAAAGTAGTTCCCTTGCATCATGACATCAGAACATTATACTCCATACTAATAGTTATTTGCCTTTTCTCCAATTGATCTCCACCCTGTAATCACATTTAAAAATTACTGATCATGGATCAGTTCTGTCTTCTACCTACCTCATGTTTGTTTTCAGAATATATATTTACGAAAGGTGATGGTGACATTTGATTAATTCTGGCTCCCTAAATATGTACAGTGGGGTGGGAAATAGGTCAGTTTTTGTTCACCATTCCAGTCCCATGGGCTAAAACAGTGCCTGTGCCATAGTGAGTAATAATAGACATCAGCAGAACAGGAAAAGTCCATGGGACTAGGTGTTGCATGGACAGAGAGCTTCCTATATTGTGTCTAATTATCTTCAGGTAATATGAAAGTTCTGAAATGTTTCCATTGAATTGTTAGCTTCTAAAAATGTCTCATTGATCACCCTGTTCTCTCATCTTTGGGAACAAAAAATGAATTGGGAAACTCTTGATGTTAAGACATCTATTAAATGACATCTAAAGTCTAGCTGAAAAAGAATTGCTGTTGTTCTTAGAGGCACACTGAGATAACTTTAAAATTTATTAACTTATTCTTCCCTTTCCACTCAACAAATATTTAAGAAGTATTTCGTACCAGCTACTAGAATAGAAAGTAATGGATTTGACCATTTATCCAAGTCATCTTTCACCACTGACAATGAGCAGTACAGTTTGATCCCTGTCGGCCACTTGCCCTGCTTCAAGTTGCTTTCACTGGGGTCTTGTATTACTTTTCTATAAGGTTCAAGTTGAAAACTCAGTGTGAATTTTTATATGGTCCAGATGTATTTTATTCTTCAAGAAGGTGGAATCCAAATTGATAACCAAAGTGAGACAGCATCCTCATGTGTCTACTCTCTTGTGGAAATTTAAAATGAATGCCTGCTCATACTAGCTTCATGGAAAACAGTGTCTGTGTTTGTTTCCTGCTGCACGTTGCCAAGAAAGTTGCTAAGTACTGGGCCCCAATAGAGAAGCTTTCCATCAGAAATATCAGACATAACAACAGGGATGGAAACTGGAAGGCTGAAGGTAAGCACTTGTATGATAAACAAATTCTTGCAGTGTAGAGATTGAAAAGTTGTTGAAGTTAGTAATTAAAACTGAAAGAGAAAATATGCGAGAGAGAGAGAGGGAGAGAGAGAGAGACTTCAATTAAGTGAAAGGAATACAAATCTGGCAATAACAGTGAGAGAAAAAAACTGAAAGGAGATACAGAAGAAAAGCTATTTCTTACAAGTATAGAGAGATGACATTGGAATGAGAAGCATTCAAGAAAGGACAATATAAGCTTTTTAGAGAATTCTAAAACTATAGGAAATATCTCCAACACTGGAAGATACAAGGAAATCCATTACTGCTCCTAAGAGAAATAAAAGACTCAAATTAGTTGATAATATCTCAAAGGGCCACTTTGTGCTGGGTGTGGTAGCCCATGCCTATAATCTCAGCTACTTGGAGGCTGAGGTAGGAGGATCATAAGTTTGAAGCCATCCTGGGCAGTCTAGTGAGGTCCCCCTGCCTTGAAAAAATAAAATAAATTTAAAAGAAGGTTTGGTACATAGCTCAGTGGCAAAGCATTTGCCTACTATGAAAGCTCCAGTATTCTGCTCTCCAAAATAATTGAAATAAAACAGGGCCTCCTTGTAAGATTTGTCCAGCCTTCTTTTGGGAACTGGTAAGTGTGAGGTCATGAGGATGGAGCCCTGATGATATCAGTGCCCTTATAAGGGAAAGAGACTAAAATGTTAGCATGTTCTCTCTGTGTGTGCAAGCTAGAACAAGATCCTTCTCAGGGATCTAAATCTGCTGGCACCTTGATCTAACATTTTTGGCTTCTATAACTGAAAGGGTATTTCTGCTGTTTAAGTTGTCATATATATTTTGTCATGGTAATGTGAGCTAAGAGAATGCCTATGTTGTGAAAATGTCTGTCTTGGTCAATTTGGACTAATAAAACGGGTAATTTATAAGGAACAGAAATGTATTTCTCATAGTTCTAAGGGCTAAACATCCAAGATCAAGGTACTGGAAGGTTTAGTGTCTGGTGAGGGCCTGGTCTATGCTTCTGAGGTGGTGCATTGTTGCTATATCTTAGCCTGACAGGAAGTGGAGGGTCTAAGAGTTAAAGGCTGTGTGAAGCCTTTATTGTAGGGCTTTAATCTTCCTCGTGAAAGAGGAGGCCTCATCACCTAATCATCTACTCAAAGTTTTATCTTTTTTGTATTATATCATTGGGCTTTTGACATGAATTTTGAAGGAAATATAAATATGAAAACTATTGTAGAGTCCTGGGTTCTTTATTTATGAATAGTGTAATAATAATTCCTTCACACAGTTAGAAGGATTATAGGAAACACTTAGTATATTATAGGAACTTCAATCTGATAAAATTCTATTATTGAATGTCTTAGTCACTGTTGTCACTGGGACAAAATACCCAACACTGCGACTTAAAGGAGAAAAGGTTTATTTTAGCTCATGCTTACACGATGGTCAGTTGGCTCCAAGATAGAAATGGCATGGTGAAAAAATTTGCTGTAGAAGAAAGCTGCTTATGCTGTGGTGGCCAAGAAGCAGAGAATGAAGCTAACAAATAGGCAGAGCCCAGTGATCCGCTTCTTCTAGTCAGATTCCACCTCCTAACATGACACTCAGCTGTGAACTCTAATCCATCCAAAATCCCTGCTTGCTGTAGGGAAAGTTGGGAGACAGGCAGAAAAGTTAAATGCCTCAATGAGGTATCTTAAATAGTTAAACTCTTGCTAGAGAGAGACTAGCTAAAAAACAAAAACAAACAACAGGCAAACAAAACAAAAATAGAGCAAACTTATAAGGCTGGCCTGATTCATTTCATGCCAAGACATAGCTCCCTTCTTACATATTAAGTACACACACACACACACACACACACACAAATACATAAAACCAAAGTGGAGAGAGGGAAAGGACTATATCATAAAAACTCACTTAATATAAAAAATATATACAGCTATGGTCATCTCTTGTCATTTTACAACTTTCTGCCCACCATGAACTGTTTCTCCTCTATGAAGCTTATCTGCCATGCCATGCCTGCCTTGGAGCCAGCTGATTATAGACTGAAGCCTCTACAATCTGTGAGCTAAGTAGAGCTTTGCTCCTGTAAATTTGGGTGTCAGGGATTTTGTCATGACAACAAGAAAAAGAACTAAGAATTTGGTATAGAGAGAAGTTGGATTGTTGCTCTGCCTATACCTGACCGTGTAGCTCATGTGTCATTGGGACTAGCTTGTGGGAAAAGTTTGGAAAGTTTTGAGGATGCCAGCTGAAAAAGTAGAACTGGAATGCCACAGGCTGTACTTGATGGGAGATTCTGGTCAAAGACTAAAAGACCATCCTCAGGAGGTTTCTGCTGGGAAGAAGGATTGCATTGGTTGTTGAACACCAGATGATGTGTGGTATGGCTTGGCACAAAATTTGCCTGCATTTTTCTTGTGTCTAGAGAATTTGGCTGAATTTGATATTAAGTGACTGACTAATAATACTGCAGAAGAAATTTCAAGACAGTCTAATGTTGTGGCAGTGGCATGGTTACTTGATGTAGTCACGGGTTGTGAGGAGAACAATTAAAATCAGGACATGGAGTTTATAATATTATTTTTATGATGGTCACTCAGAGTTAACACAAAAAAATGCAGTAAATCTATTCACAACACTAAAGACAGAGAATATTTAGCCATGGGCCTGAATCCCACAGCAGTGTCTCACATGAGTCCAGATGAAGACCCAGAGCTCATGACAATGCCTCCCATGAGTCCCACTGGAGGTCTAGAGCCCACAAGAAGCACTCACGCCAGTCTCTTTACACATACATGCTGACAAGGTCCAAAGGTCAGTGGTGGAAGCTAGGAAGTCTATGCCACCTGGGTGAAGGAGCTGTGCTGGTAGGTTGAGGGTTCTATGCTGGAGCTGAGAAGTCACACTCAAAACAAAGACCAGGGCTGTACTGGAAAACACCACAGCCATCCTCAGCAATACAGAGGCCCCGAGCTCCTCTGACAATAATAACAGTCAAGTACATGTCAGGAAGCCCGTGTGATGAGTTCATCCTGGAGACCAAGTGGCACAAGTCTTCCCCTCCAGAGTTAGGAAGCAATGTTTGATGTGAGGACCAGAGCTTCTCCAGGAGAACCAATGGCTCAAACAGCAACATGTAGGAGAACCCACAATGCCACAATGCCTCAATGGTTCAACTTCCTTCTCTTTCTCCACGTCTCTATGCTGGCAACTTTCCTCAGGTGAAACATCTATGCTTATGATGATTTAATTCCACTGGCGTTAAGTTGACCACCAGTTTCCAATACATAACACTACTATTGGGGTATTTTAGCAAGATCTATATTAAAAATAAAGAGTAAAGAGGCCAACAGAATGATTTGAAACATTGAATTTGGCTAAAAAAGGAAGAACCAGTAAAGCTGTGGACTACAAAGATAGGGCAGAGGTCTTGATTGCTGAGAAGGAACAGAAGAAAAGATGTCTATCATTTTTTCTCTTTAAAAATACAAAAAGAAAAAAATGTCCTGAAGGCAACGCAAGAAACAGCAGGTCTCCAGCCATTGCAGCCTCAACATTGCAAAAGTGAAAAACTTTCTTTTAGTGGAGAGTGATAGAGTACATGTTTCAGAATGGCAGTGGCCTAGGGAAGTTGTTGCTTGGGTTTGGGTTCATAGGCATTCAACCCCTATAGCCAAAGAGAAGGAAGCCTGACTACTGCTCCAGCTGGCAGCAGTCTTTGGCATCATCCACGTGATACTGGTTTTAGGCCCATGAAGAATGCAAGAGTGGTAGGATCAGGAAAGTTTCCCCCCAGATTTCAGAAGAAGCCCTGGGAGCCAGGCAATGTACTCCTGAGAGGACAATGTGTAAAGCTCTGAGTGTGAACCTGAAGGTGCACTAGAGACCCCAGAAGTTTGGAGAAGCCAGGAATGTGAATCATCTGAGAAAAACTGGAAGGAGGGAACAGAGCCAGCCCAAGAGAGACCCTATAAGAGATAAAACCACCAAAAATGTCACATGGTTGGATCGATCCAAGCCCTTTGGAGTGTTCAGCTTCCCACATGCTGCCAGGAATGTAGGAAGTGGAACTTTGGGATTTAATGTTTGCCCTGCTGGATTTTGGTCTCACTTTGTTTCCATTCCTTGCTATCCCCATTTGTACCTTTTGGAATGGAATGTTTATCTTGTGCAATTGCATGTCGGAAGTGTTTAACTTTCTTTTCATTTGTACAGGGACTTGTAGCTAAGAGTTTGCCTTAAACCTCAGAGGAGAATTTGGACTTGGGCTTTTCAGTAATGTTAAAACTGTTAGGACTCTGGCAACTTGTATCAGTGGACTAAATACCCTTTTCATAAAGGTATGTTCCTGAGTCTTTGGGGACCAGGAATTTTATGGCTTATGTCTATATGTTCCCCCAAAACCTCATAGGTGGGGCTTTTTCAGACTGGATCTAGAGTATGTGCTGCTGGGATTCATCCATGGTGCAGTATTAGGTTCAGGGGCACTAAGATTAAGGGTGTGAGTGCTACACTCCCTAGGTAGACTGGATAAAATGTAAGAGATAAAGAACCTTAGTCATTTCTTGGTGCTTTGCTACCTTCTGCCTGCTATGAACTGTTTCTCTTCTGTGATGCCTCTCTGCCATGCCACTATGCCTTGGAAACAGCTGATTATGGACTGAAACCTCTACAGACTTTAAGCTAAATAAATTTCTCCCTTTAACTTTGGATGTTGAATATTTTGTCTCAGCAAATAGAAAAGTATCTAAGACATACACTAACATCTAAACACAAACACACACACACACACACACACACACACATGTATACATACATACATGTAGGTATATATGTTATTATTCTCACTGTATTAATGCATTAAAATGCACATGTATCCTTCTTACTAACCTGGCCATGAATGTAACTCTGCTGTAAATAAGCACCTAGACAACACAAAGAGATTTTTTTTTTAAAAAGTGCTTATCCAAAAATGTATCCTAGACAATAAAAGGGGCAATGACCAAATCAGGGGCCTCAGAGCCCCAAATAGTCAATAACAGTATAACAAATCTCAAAGGGCAAAGGCCTTTTATAGCTATGTAATAAAAGAAGTTTAGAAGAAAGACCCCCAAGTGCCAGGACTAGGCTCCCTACCTTACTTCAACAAAGTAGCTACCTATTTATTTTCTCTACTATTCTCAATAAAATAATTTTGCTTCCCCATTTCTCTTTTCTTTCTAATAAAGTGATTTTACTTCTCCTTCTAAATATATATCTCTAATTCTTTTATTGATGCAGGTTATTTTTTACAAACCATAGATAAAAATCTACCCTCACAAGATATGACAGTATTAATACATGAGGCCTCCAGGGGACATTCTTTATCTAAATCACAATGCTAGGTCAACATGTTAACTCTATACTCCTAGGATTTTTCAAAGTATGCAACTACCAGGAACTCCTATAGTTTGTGAGAGGATTATTCTTGGGTAAGAAGTTTTTGTCACAATTGATGTTTATATTCCTTCCTTCTGAAAGATGAATCTG
Organism: Dolichotis patagonum; assembly: GCA_004027295.1. Lineage (NCBI taxonomy): Eukaryota > Metazoa > Chordata > Mammalia > Rodentia > Caviidae > Dolichotis > Dolichotis patagonum. The sequence continues at coordinate 52,048 of PVJX010007570.1, forward strand.
TCAATTAAAATGAATTATTTCATCCTGAATATGATATGACAAATAGACTCTTCACATGGGCTCTTCACTTATAGATAGGTATAGAGTATAATACAGAAAGATGTAGTACAGACAACAACAGATCTTTGAAGATCTTTTAAAGGTGGAGAGCTCTGAATGTCCACACATTTGCCCATAGATCACTTTGTCTTTTTATCATAGCTAGGTCAGTTCTTGGGGGTGGGTAGATTTCCTGCTCTTCCTTAGGATTTTTGCTTCACATTTAAGAAAGACTGGAGTACAGAAAGGTTTTGTTCCTTTCTTCCAGCAGCAGGGCCTGAAAGTTGGATAGGCTTCTCTAGTCTTCCTGTTTTTTTCCTCAGACTTTTAGCAGGTACGGTCACTCCTTGGCATCCAGAAGGGGTTAATTCCAGGGTCATGACAGACATCGAAATGTGTGGATATTCAAGTCTCTTATAAGAAAAGACAAAGTGGGGCCGGGGATTTAGCTCAGTGGCTTAAGCACCTGCCTGGCAAGTGTGAGGTCGTGAGTTTGATCCCTGGTACCAAAAAAAAAAAAAAAAAAGAAAAGACAAAGTGTTTGTATGTAATTGAAGCATGTTGTTCCACATATTCTAAATCATCTCTGGATTACTTATATCTAAGACAATGTAAATTCTATATAAATAACTTTCTTACAGTATTATTTAGGAAAAGAGTCTATACTTCCAGTAGTGATACAATTTTTGTTTTATTATATTTTTTTTTGTGAAATATTTTATGAGCTTAAATTGTATACCATTTTCCACTTTTATTAATACATTTACAGTATATAGTGATTATAGTCACGGTAGGGGATTGGTACTTGTGCTTAGCACATTTCAGTTTCTTTCTTTTCCCTCCCTTCTTTCACCTCCCTTTTATTTTTCCAGCATCAGATTCATTTATTTATCTTATGAGTCCTTATAAAGTTAATTATCATATATACATATTTTGTTACATTTCTTATCAATGGGGGACTTTGGGAAGATGGCAGAGTAGTAAGCAGCAGAGAAAACAGCCCCGCTGAGATGTATCATCTAGACATAGGAATATACCATCATGAGAAAGACAAGAAGGAAGTTAGTGGGTCCCTTGGACCCAGGAAAAGTCTGAAGTCTGAATTGAAGCCCACAGAGAGAGTAAAAAGAAAAATTTCAATGAAGAAGAAGGCGGTAGCTGGTGGCACCTTTGCTTGGACTCACTGCATGAAAGGAGTTGCTAGAATGTGGGGACGTGCACTGGTGACAGGTGTGGCTGGCAATCCGGGAGGCCGCTGCAGAAAGGCTCAGCCATGGAAGGGAGCAGCAGATGTGGAGGACTGTACTGACTGGTGGTGAGTGCAGAGGACTCAGCCCTCCTGTGGGAGGGAGCAATTGGCTGGGAGCCATTTTGAGGTCAGGCCAGATAACCTGAACCAGAACTGCTGCCAGCTTCCTCCAGCAGCTCCTAGCTGAGCACAGACCTGTGGAAATTACTTGGACTGCGGTGAGCCCAGTGAGTCTGGCTCAGGGCAGGCCTGCTAAGGTTGTCTACGACTCCATCATAAAGCAACCCCTGGCTTGAGAAGGTACCATGGCATGATTTGGGATGCTGTTTCCACAAGCTGTCTACTAGTAAATCCAGAGACAATCCTGGAAGTGAACTGGTGTTTTTGTTGTTATTTTTGTTTTTCTTTTCTTAATTCCTTGTTTGTCTTATTCAGTTTGTTCTCCCTCCCTCCCTCTCTCTCTCTCTCTCTCTCAGCATGAGTGTGTTTCCTAACCTGCTTGTGGATGTAGTTTTGTTCTGTTATACCCTTTATCTCTCCCAGCTCTCTTTTTTCTGTTTCCTCAGATCCATCTTTGTGGAATCCATCTTTGTACTTCAACCTACTTGTAGTATCTTTCTCTTTGCACACTTTTCTGTTTTTTCTTTAATCCATTTTGAATTTTAACCCTTGAGGCAGAATTGATATATTATGGTCATATATTGCATATAACTGTTTTGCATTCCATTGAAAAGATATGAGAAGACACTTAAACAGGACACAATCTCAGACACCCAGTTCACCAAAGGCAAACCTAGAGGGCAATGAGACTGGAAAATCTGAAAGCCTCATACCAGGGCTCTCTGCGGTGGTAGTAAAGCAATTAAATGAGGCTCTTGAAAAAATGAAATCAGAAATAATCTCTCAAAGAACTACAGAGGTTACCAAAATACATGTCATGTTTAGTGATGTTAAAGCAGACACAGACCAAAAAAAAAAAAATAGATGAACTTAAGCAAATTATGGAAACACAACATAGGAAACAAATGGAATCCATAAAACATATTCAAGCAGATATCCAGAAGAATAAAAAATCCATTGAAATTATTCAAAGTAGATTAGGTCAATTTGAGGATAGGATCTCAGATATTGAAGACAAGATCACAGTTAGTGACCAGTAAAAGACAGATTTCTCAAAACTATCAAGGGAACATGAGAAATCAATCCAGCAGCTGCTAGATGAGACAAAGAAGAATAATTTAATATTAATTGGAGTCAATGAACAAGTAGAAGATACCACAAATGACATTAAAAGCATCTTCACAGATATCATGACAGAAAACTTTCCTGATGGAGAAAAAGAATTTGACATACAAATAAAGTAAGGCATATAGAACTCCAATTAGCAATTATCAAAGAAAAATCTACATCCAGGCATATCATAGTCAAGATTCCAGAAATACAACATAAGAATTTCAAAAGCTGTTAGGGAAAAGTAACAAATTATTTATAAAGGAGAACCTATCAGAATTACAGCTGACTTCTCAGCACAAACTTTTAAGTCAAGGAGAGCTTGGAGTGAAGTACTCCAAGTCCTAAAGGAAAACAGCTGTCAATCCAGATTGATGTATCCCGCAAAACTGTCTTTTAAAATTGAGGGAGAAATAAGATACTTCCATGACAAAGAACATGTGAGAAAATTTACTAGTACTCCAAAATGTTCTGAAGGACATTCTAGAAAGCGGGGCATAGTTCAGCAGCATAGTGCTTGCTTTGCAAACATGAGGTCTTGAGTTTGATTCCTGGTTCAAAAAAAAAAAGCATTTGAGAACCACTGGCCAAAAATAAAATAAAAAAGTGACAAGGGATTTAGTTTTTTATTCAATGAAGAGACATGAATAATAAACTATAGCTCATATCTCAAGTGTTTCTTAGTCTAATTTTGAAAATACACTTGGTCAGGATTAGGGTGAAGTCCTTTTCTTTCTAGTTCTATAATTTTTTTTATTATAATGAGGCAATTAAATAGAGAAATGAAATTAACTTTCTCAGTTTCTCCTGTGAATAAGATTTAAAGTTGACAATAAAATCAATGTAGATAGCTAAAGGGAATATCTTAGAGATGACACTGATTTAATTTATGCAGAAAACGCTAAAGAGAATTCTTTCTGTGGTCTGTTGGCCATTTCAGAACTTTAGAAATGTAATGGTCAATTCATCAGAAAGAAATAGCTTACTAAAGGATAAATTTTAGAAGCAACTACTCCCCTCCCTCGTGAGTGGCTGTGAGTGTGGCAGGTTTTGGCGGCTCAGAGAGGGAGACACTGGCATCTCCTGAGACCTGCACCATGCTTGGACCTGGGATGCCAGGCTCTTTTGCTCTGTATGATCTGCAAGGGTCTGTTTCCTAGTTTAGATGGGCTTGTTGGCTTGTAGGTGTCACTGGCTGACCTGTGCAGGACACTCTGACACATGCAATCTGGAACATTGTTTTGCCCTTCTTCCTCCAAGCAACTTAAGACACCTAGGCAATCTCAAAAACAGTCCTTAGGCTTTCCATAGCTCTACCCACCTTATTTAAAGTTTAAAAGCCTTCCATAAACTTTTTCGCTCCCCAGGAAAAAAAAAATTATACAGAAAACAAAACTCTAAAAGCTTCATTTTCAAAGCTATAGTTAAAGATTTTATGAACTTTAACATAGACTGAGCACCCTAAATATGAAAATCCATAACCTGAAATGCTTCAAATTCTAAAACTCTTCAATGCAGACATGATGTCACAAGTCAGTAGCTCAATAAATACAAATTTCTTTCATGTATATAATTATTAAAATACAAAATTAACCTGAAGCTATGTGTGTAAGGTATTTTAAAATGTAAGTGAATTTCTTATTCAGGTATGAGTCCTATCTTCATGGTGTGTATATGTATATTTCAAAAATCTGAAAAAATATGAACTGCAAAACACTTCTGATTCCAAGATTTTTGGGGAAGTGGTACTTAGCCTATTGTCTCAAAAAAAATGATAATCTTTCCTTGCCAATATGCTCTGCCTTCCGGTCAGTAGCAAGGTACAAGTCCGTGCTGACATTCCTATCCACTCTGTCAGTCCCTCATGGAGTTCTATTCCATTCATTGCACTTAAAGTAAATCTTTGAATCTACTGACTTTTCTCTTCCTGCTGCTATCTTTCTGGTCCAAATTGGCCACAGTCTACAATCTAAAGTTCTCTTCCCTGTTGCTATTCTTGTTCTTTTGTATTCTAAATTAGCTAGGCACAGAAATTCTCCTGAATTTAAAATCCAATGACTTTGGTTAATTTCCTTTAATTTTTTTTTACCTTAAGAACAAAATCACAGACAAATCTCAAAAGGTCCTGCACAATCTGGCCTCTCCTTTCTACTTATGGAACATTTATTTCCCATAGCTAAGGGCTCCTGAGTCCTTAACTTTAAAGTACTCTTGTTGACTCAGGGCCTTTCATTACATTCTTCCTTCTGCCTGGCCCATCTTTCCATGGATGTCATAGAACAGGTCAGTTATCACTCCTACGAGGAATCATCCTTTGCATCTGTAAGACATTCAAGTCCTCCTACATTCTAATGCACTTGCCATATTTTGTCATTATGTTTTTATTTGTTTATTTGATTGGCTCATTCCTTCCCCATGGTGTCATGAGATCAGGGCCAATGAATATATCGTACCTACTATTTTTTCAGTATCTGGCACAGAATTTGAGATCTGGAATGCCATGCTGAGAAATGTCTGCATAAATGAACCCTCAGACATTAAATTCAGTTCTTTTACCTTCTGGCACAATGTAATGTCTACCACACTTTGTTGCCATTTTCTTTCTTATTAAATGAACACATCTAACTTTTCATTTTAAAAAATGAAAGGAACACACAAATTTTAACTTCACATTTTTGAAACAAAGATGATTAATAATGGAAATGAAAAACAAGGTCAATTGTTCAAAATGCAACTGTATAAATGAAAAAATGAAGCACACATAAATCTGAAAGTTAAGAATGGAAGAATGTAGAAGTACAAAGGGTGAAAATTAAAGACAATGGCAAAATAAAAGTAAAGACTACCTGTTATCTGGGCATAGTGGTGCACACCTGTAATATTAGCACTCTGGAGGCTGACCTAGGAGGATGGCCTGGGGTTTGAGGCCAGGCTGGGCTACATAGTGAATTCAGTGTCAGCCTGCACTACAAGTGAGACCCTGTCTCAAAACAAAAACAAAAGCAAAAATAAAAACAAAACACTACACATTTATGTTGTAGCGAAATACATAAATTGGAGACAGGGAAGAGCACTTAATTCCCTAATACTGGCAGCATCCCTGAAGAGAGAAGAGCAAAATGGTGGCATCAAATATTTCTAAAATGTAACTTGCAGACTTGTCACTTTTTCCTGTGTTAAAAATTATGGAAAAACTCATTTCGTTGACATTTGATTATGGTATTCCCCCTCCCCAACAAAGATTATCTGAAAGTAAGGATAAATAATTTCCTTGACCTACCAACCTAGTTAGGTTATTAGAATCAGCTTTTGGCGATGAAATAATTTCCTATGATTCACATTCAACTGGAATAAATATTTAAAAACCCTTGGCAGTAGCATTTGAAAATCACTGTTTTGGCAAATGATGAAATATCCTACCTTAAAAGTTATGAATGCATGAAATTCTGCTTTTCCCTGTAGAAACAAATAAAAGAGTGTCCCAAAATACAAAAGCACTTGGAAAAAATGAACTCCAAACTTTTAGAAAATGATTGATTTCTTTATCCCACACCTGGGTGGAGTTGTGCATTTTAGTAACTTCTCAAGTAGAACTATGCTCTTTTAAATTGGACAAAGGAAAGGCTTGCCCAGATTATGTCTAATTGTGTAATGCTTATGAAGGGTGATTGTTCAGACAATAAAAATTACTCTTACATAAGTATTTACAGGTACCAATTCCATACATTTGCAATTCTTGGAGAAGTAATGTTAACAGACACAATTAATTAAAAATGCTTATATTTGGAAAAAGGAAAATATATGTCTAAAAGAAAAAAATCACTTTATCTTTTCTACTTCATTAAAAATCTTTGTTGTATATATGACGGGGAAATTTCTTTCAATGATGTTATATTTGTGTCTGTTAATTTATAATAAAACTGTTAGTTTGGATTTGACCTTAAACTCATATGAACATTGTATCTTGAGGAAACAGGTAGAATAAATTAGGGATAATATTTTAACTAAAAGACTAATAACTGGGGAAATTTTTCACCTTGTTATTTTGAATTGTAGCAAAATCCTTCGAGAGATAGTTTACTATACATGAACAGTGTATGTCAGTGATATTGAATTATAAGGCAATAATACTATTCACTGTAAGGAACATACACATTTTTACATTTCACTCTCTTAAGCACTTTATGTAAGTTATTACTATAATAAATAGCCAAATAAAGCTGTAAAGAAAAATCTAAAGAAGCAGACAATTAAATACATACCATACATACATACATACAAGCACATAAAGAAACTCACTCTCCATTTCTCTGTACCTTTTTATTAGAGGCAAACTAAACATAACATTGAGCTTCAAAATTTCATTTTAAAGATATTAACCTAATCTATGACTATAGAATTTAATAAAAAGAAACAATGATAACCCCCCTGCCAGTGCCATCATACAATTTGATTTGGGTTTCATGATGATCTCCATGGTTGATTCTTCATCTACAGACTTTCTCTACCACTTTGAGAAGCAGAGCGTGGCCATCTCATTTCCACACGCATTCAGCACCAATAAGGGGGTAAAGTATGCACTCATGGTTGAAAAAAAGACAGAACAAATAACATGGTAAATATACTTTAGAAATTTTCTATTAGTATATGTTTGCAATGCATAATGAATATATTCATCATGAGGAAATTGTGAAGTAAAAAATTGGTCTATTACAAAAGGCAACATTCTGCTGTCAGATCCAAGCAGTTTCTGCGCTCTGCAGCACATTCCTCTCTCCCTCCTCCCACCCATGGTACACTTGGATATGATAATAGGGTGAGTCCACAGCTCTCAGTCTGCTGGACCAAGAGCCTCCCTCCTCCTCTTCCTCCTCCTCCTCCTCCTCCTCTTCTTCCTCTGCCCATACAGGGACTTCACTCCCTAACTTGAGGCTCTTATCCCCACCTCCTTGTTCTTGGCTAGACCCCCTACCTGACTGAGGCTGATCAAATGGCCAAAGTTAGATACCTGTCATTTTTGAGTAACTGTCTTTGTTTGAACTTGTTTTTTCCCCACACAAACTCTATAAAACCCTTCGTAACACTGTCTCAGGGGCTCAGAAGTTACAAAGCATGAGCATCTCTGAGCCAGGCCTGCCATTACTGTCCCTGCCTCTCCAGGAGTGTATGCTTGGTTCCTTGTGTCCTCTAAAAGACTCTGGTATCTTGTTTTTCACAACATTAGTACATATATGTATCACCTCTTAATTCTTTTTACTTCCCTTTTCCCTCCCCACAAATGTGGTTTTTTTTTATAACTGGAAAATTTTATGGTATTGGAACAGATATTATCATCTAATGACCTGTCTGTTGAAAGCCTGTTTGGACTAGGACTGGGGCATGCTGTTCAGTCTCTCAACCCACTACTTAGTCTTACAACCCACTTTTGGACTTATGATGCAAAGAAAATGAGCTGTAGTGCAACCATATGATGGCTTCTTCCATAGTACAGTGCTGTCATTTTTGCTAATTTTACAGTACAGTACTATAGTTTTATGTTCTATTATATATTATAGTACTGCATGTAAAAGTTATCAAATAAAAGCAAAATAATCAAGTTTGAGTTTTCTTTTACTATTTCTTTATTCTCAGTGTCATGTACACACTATATTCAATTCCTCATTTAGTGACCAATTCATTTAACAACTTAGTCATAGGAACACAATGTGATCTTTACATGAGGGATGTGCATATTTAAAATAAAGATTCTAACTGCTGATTTGCAAAAAAACCTTAAGCGTGCCGCCAAGTATAATTTTATTGTCTATGAAATAATTGACAAGTATCCTGAAATACTTTCAATAAATTCCTTGTCAATTTTTGAAATTATATGTGTAAGATTTATAAAACTATCTTCTAAGTTTTTAAGAAAAAATTATCAAGCCCATGAAACTTATCATTTTGCTTAACTATCCAAGGTGTAAGTAGGCTACTAATTAGTGTTTCTTTAATTTATCAGATTTATATCTGCATTTGTCAGCTTTCTTGTCTGTAAGACACAATATCCAACACATGTACTAAAAGGAGAAGTGGTTTCATTTGCATATGATTTAGTCCTTGATGGGCCAGCCCAAGGCAAAGACATCATGGTGGAGCAAAGTGCTCCAAAGCAGAGCAAAGTGCTTAGTTCATGGCTGCCAGGAAGCAGAGCTGTGACAGAGTGCCAGAACAGACAGAGTGAAGGACTAACATAGGCCCAAGGCTATGCACCCATGACCTACCCAGGCACACCGATAGATGTGCTCTACCAATCTCAGCTGCGGATTCCAAAGCCAATTAAATTGAAACTCCACCCTAACTATCACATCCCATCCTTTTCAACTGCTACTCAAACATATCTCTTCAATCATACTGTTTTAGTTACTTTTCTCCCATTGCTGACACCCAAAGTTAAAGGGGGAAATGTTTATTTAACTCACAGTTTGTGGTAGTTTCAGTTCATAATCATCTGGTTGCAAGGTAGAGTGGCACAGTTCAAGGCTGCAGAAGGCAGCAAAATCAACAAGAATGAAAAAGGGGAGAGCCAGCCTTTTTTCCTCCCTTAGAGCACTATAGTGGTGAGTATAGCACTAGCACCACCTCTGTTCCCTCCTCTTGCACAGAATGAGGATACTTACCAAGTGAGAACTCTGGCACCCAGCTGAGCTGTTTGGTTAAACTTCTAAACTTCTCAAGTTGACACAATGTATCAACCATTACACATACTTAATCCAAAATCAAGGACAACAGAAAGTTCATAATTCTGCCTAACTTAATACAGTGATGCCATGCACAACCAGAATCTCAATAAATTCCTTCCTTCAACAAAGTCTCAATTGTTCCAGCATTTTTCAGAAGTCCAAGTTCAATCTTTTCTGAGACTTGAGAAAAACTCTCTTAGCCTTGAACCTCTGTAAAAATAAAAAATAAGTTACATAATTCCAAGGTACCATGGCACAGGGTAAACATTCCCATTACAAAAGGGAGGAATAGGAGGATATTAAAAAGGTCAGACCAAAGCAAGAATGAAACTCAGCAGGGAAAACATTAAGTGGTATCTGGGGCACACGGCAGTGGAATGTGAGTTCTAAAGGGCTTTGTTGGCCCCAACCCCATGACCTTGCCAATTACAAACACATGGCCTCTTTCTTGGGCTGGTTCCATTCATGACTTGCAGCTTTTTTCAGGAGACATTCCATATTCCTGGAATTTCAACATCCTGTGGTACCACTGTACCACTGGCTTCATTTTCACAGCTTCATGCATTGCTTTCCTGGGGAATCCCTGGCTGGGCACCTGGGCCTTCCTTTGGAATCTGGGTGGAAGCTCTCTGACACCACAAATCTTGTAGTCCCCATGCCAGTAAAATCAGCATCATGTGGATGAGAGCTATGTCTGTTGTCAGTGGAAGCAGTAGCCAGGCCCCCTTGGATGGTGACTGTAGCAGCCTCTGAGTGTTTTGATGACTGAGCATAGTGAAATAAATCCTGGGGAACTAATTCCCTAGGTTGCTCTTCTTGATCAAGGATGCTAGGGACACTCTTCTGAAAAGAAAGGCTGACATTTTGCACTATTGAACCTACAATTGCTGATTCCCGAGATGCCATCAGGGTCTCTTTCTTCTTGTCTCTGTATGAAGTACTTGGTTTCTTTTTAATGGCACTAATCTCTTTTGCAGCCACATCTTTCTGACTTTACACATGATTTCTTCTGGGCCAAAATTTAAGTTTTGAAAATTTTCTACTCTGGTTTTTGTACTCAATTTTCTCTGTAAATCAGACTTAATATAGTCAGCAGTATCCATGTCACAGCCTAAATATTAGGCTATCTTGAAATTTATTTTAACAGTTAATTAATCTACCACCCTTAATATAAGTCTCCTGCAAAGTCTTAGTACATGTACACAGCGTAGGCAAATTTTCTGCCAAAGTATAACACACATGGTCTCTAGTCTAACCGTTAATGAAGTTTTTATTCCCAACTGAAACCTCCTAGACCTGGACATTACTATGTGCATTTCTATCAAAATTCTGGTCTTCTGAGCTCTGACCAGTATCACATATCAACCACTACTCACAACATTCTAGAGCTTATCAAGCCCATACCTCCAAACCTTTCTACACTCTTCCTACAAACCAGTTCCAAACACTTCTCTCTTCTCTAAACAATGTGGTCAGGTATAGTCCCAGTGACCACCCCACTACCCACTTCTCTGGTATAATCCCTGTGTTGATCACTTCCCAATTGCCAGAACAAAATATCCAATACCTGCAACTTAAAGGAAGAGAAGTTTATTTTGGCTCACAGTTTTAGTGAATGGTCAGCAGGTTCTGAGGCAGAAATAGGATGGCAGAAGGGTGTGACAGAGGTGAAGGCATGCAATCCTCAGTGTCCAAGAAGCATGGAGAAAACAGCAGAGTCTGGGAAAAGAATACACCCTTCTAGGTCACACACTTAGGGACCCATCTCCAACAAGGCCCCACCTCCTAACAGCACATTCAGCTACTGAATTCATCAGTGGATGCATCCTCTGATAAATATACCTCCTCCATGATCTAATCACCTTCCAAACATGGAGACTTTGGGAAGACAATTTAGATTTAAACCATAAAAACATCTAATCACTTGCTCTGAGCAATATTAATAGTAATAAAACACTAGCGATCTTCTTGTTTCTTTCAGATTTACGTAGCTAAATCTCAAGGGCACAACCATTTGGCAATATACTCAGTTTTTACTTCCTACCACCTTTCTGCTGTGTCTCGAGTGAAATGCGCAAGTTGAACATGTGAATGAGTAAGTGTCAGAACTTCAACATAACTTACACACCAAATTTCTCCTCCTGAAAAATAATACCATTCATATGAAATCTAAAATTTTTCCCTTACCTTATTGTCAGATTTTGCAAAAGGTACAATACCAAACAACAGATTGGAATTTAGGGGTTCTATGGAAGGCAAAAACCGAAAGATAAAAGTTATGTCTTGTTTTATGGAAATTAGTCTAGTGTGTTATGGAGAGAAAAGACAAAATGTTGGATGGATAAATAAGCAAAATGTAAATTCACCCCCACCTCAATCTCATTCATAGTGGGCATTTTTCATAACTTGGTACATCTTTCTCTTTCCCCTTTTGTCTTTTCCTCCTAATTTAGTGATGTGGTCAATTCTCTCTATTCCAAATCATCCCACTTCATTCTCTGGCTTTAACTCTTTTCTGTCATAATGCCTTCTTGTACTGCCATCACAGAAGAGGATCCCTCTTCTTCATTTGATTTTATTCAAAAAACAACCTTATTCAACAAATAGGACTCTTCTGTAATGTCTTTGATCAGCCATCACTAAATTATATTTATTTAGTTCTAATATAGGTGAAAAACCAGGTATAAATTACATAATTCTTTTGGTATTCTTTAGTTTAGAACTTAAAGATCAATTTTTAAATTATTTTATTGAGTTAAAAAACAAAAACAAGTGATAAGGCAGACTAAGAGGACTCTGTTGAAATTAGAGAACACTGCAGGAACTCTAGTGTCAGCATTGTGACTCATCATTGTGTCCAAAGAAGTCTCCAGTTCTACAGATGAGGTTTTCTCCCTGAGACTTCCAATGAACCTTTACATGATTTAGAGGATTACCAGATACTGTGTCACCATATCTCATTTCAATTCCTTGTGTAAATTTTGGAAAATGATATCATTTTGATAAAATGGTGATATAGATGCTTTTTTTCTTATCATTTTAATCTGCTATTTTGAAGATTTACCCACTAATCTAAAATTTCTGGGTTATATTTGATGTGGACAGTACAAGCAACAAAGGAAAAATTGTAATTGTCTTATTTAATTTGCATTTTTAAGAACCAGTACTTGATTTCCAACTGCAAAACCCCTCAAAGGTCTCAGAAAAAAGAATTATTTTGAATCTTAGTTTTCTTTGGAAAATAATTGTACAATAAAGTATTTATTCAAGTTATGAAAAATATTCATGGTTATTTTCAGGTAGAAAGATTTATTTGGAAAGGTTAGCTTAAAATTTGACCTTTTCATATGAACTATCCAGTTGTGTACACTAACACTAACCCAAACCCTAATCCTAACCCTAAATTATTGTAGGAGAGCCACCCAGCATGTTAGCATTATTTCCTCGCTGTGCACATGGTGACAAAGTTGTCCATATGATTATGACTAAAGGTTATGGCTTCTGTCCTTGTGAAAGTGGGCCAGGTCTATAGAGAAGAGCGCTTACTCCTAACTGAACTAATGCTGTTAACGACTGCTCTTTAAATTTGAGGCAAAGCAAGAGAAAGAATTAGGATAACACATAGTTTAGAATGGGTAACATACTCTTTCTGTAAGTAGAACTAGTACATGAAACAGCCCTGAGCAAAATATGCCTCATGAATTTGAAAGAGTGCATTTCTAGTTTTACCAATGATTCTTATTTCATTGCAAGGGTGGCTGGCTCATAAAAGGGGTTACAGTAGAGCACCTGAAGTGTGTACTGTACATTGTTTCCCGAAGCTGGTTCACTATGCCGCTAGAATCAGATATTCTAGAATATGTCTTGAGGATGCTAGGTTTAACCTTCATGATGGTGAGAGGGTAGACTTGGAGTCAGGGAGAAAAAGTCCGACTTTTTCAAAGTCTTATTTTTCTTAGTATTAGGCAGGAGAAAAAGGTACATACTTTATTGAAAGATGCAAGATTAGAGTAAATCAGATGTATAGACCTATCAAAAATTGTTACTCAGAGGGCAACCAGAATTTAAAAAGTAGCTAGATTCAATCACCTTACAGTGTATACATACACTGACAAATAAAATTGTATATTACAAATGTGCACAACTTTTATGTGTCAATTATACTTTATTAAAATTGGAGAAAAAAATTTAAAAATCTTAAATATTATGATACAAGATGAGTCGCCTCAACCAGGATAAAAAGGCTCATCGAGTTGTACTACAGAAACCAGACTCTTAAGATAATAAAATAATAAGAAAGGTAAATGGTGGACAAAGAAATGTATAAGCAATTCAGGATGATGGAGAAGGCGCTAAATAAGCCAAGCATGCACAGTGAGGGTCAGAACCAGGTTGGGAGGGGGATTCAAGTTTTCCAATAACAGTGAGGGAAAGATTGGTAAGGAAACAAATCTAGACTTCAGTGAGAGGTCCCTGAGCACTAGATCAAGAACAAAGGGAGAGAGTATGAGCAACAGATTTGAATCTTGAACTCCGGCTCAGTAACACCAGGTAGAGGGATCAGCCTCCAGTGAAAGTGCACCCTTAGATTTAGGGGACTGAAATAGGTGATGGCAGCATGTGATCGTGAGTGAGGGTGAGAGCAGTCCTGGACAGTGGACTCTGACATAGTATTATAGTTCTTCCTCTTTGGTCCCCATTCTGTGAATGTAATGAAATGATCCAAATACTAATGAAGTTAAAGTTCTATCAAATTTGCAAACAATGTGAAGGGATAGACGTGTCTTTCATGACAAATATATGACATCACATTTCTTTTAGTTCATGTAGAAGACTTTCTTTTTTCTCAGTGTGGTGACTGAAGAGTTGGGGGCTTTAGATCTGCAAAGGGAAAGGCAAAGATTCCCATATAAGGAAAATCTGAGCTAAGACTTGGAAGCAAGAATGACAGTGTCATTTCAGTGAGAAAACTAGTTTGACTAACAGAGTCACCAGTGGATCCAAAGTGAAAGGAATGTTGAAAGAACATTGTAGTGTCACTGCAGTGATTTTGCATGTTAGATTTACTGAAATTTTACTATCTAGACTACATTATAGATTAAAAATGAAACACTTTTTTATTTTCTTTGTTTTTGTATTTTGGCAAAGACATTCTATTCCCTTTGAATTTCATATAATTATTCATATGGCTTTAATTTTGCTATCTGATCACTGAAGTACTTAGGCAGAACTAAAGCTTAGTTTCTTGCTTGCATGTTGTTTATCTGAAATGTTTAGAAACATCATTTAATAGAAGTAATGATATTCTCTACCTAAAATGTTTAGCAGCATCACATGAATTCTTTGGTTGTGGTGTGACCACTTAAAAGCTTTCGTAAAATCTAGGGCCCTTAGAGGTCTGATTTTGGTTAATATCAAATACATTTAAATGCTTTCACATCCCATATTAGATATTATTTATATCTAGTTAAATAAATTGAGTTTCAGTTTACATGAATAGTTTATATAATATATCTTGTATATATTTTAGTAATCAATGATAATTTCAATTCATAATTTTCTTTTCATAGTTTTGAGATAGTAAATTTTTATTTTTAGAGCTTTAAAATTCTGGCAAGGCCAACATGCAATGCTTTTAAAGATTTATGGGGGAACAATTAGCCTGGGAGCAAAGATATTTTGACACATAAAGTTTAGCTCTTGGAAAAGGTCAGAGAGAATGAGAGAATGTTTGGTGATCCATCAAATATTCCATTTCTCAAAATAACAGGGATTTCTGACTTGTCTCCTGTGCTGATATATTTTGTATTTGTCATCTTTTCTGAAATGTCTTGGAAACACTTCTTGAAGGCACAGTCTTCCGGTTTAGGCCTCATTTTATCTTTGAACTTGGTGATTTCCTTCTACTATTTTTTAATTTAACTTTTTACTAGTACATGTTTTGCAGCATATAATTGTTACATTCACCATGGGGAGATGATAGGTGTACATAATACATCTTAACTCTTTTTCATTCCTGTACTCTCCTCTTCCTCCATCTCTTGGTCCCCTTCCTTTTTGCAATTATCTATATTTTGCAATTATCTATATTTCCTGTTTCCTATTATCTATATTTTGTTTTTCTTGCTGAATTATTTATACTTTGGATTTCTCATATAAACGAAATGATGTGATATTTAAGCTTGTGTGTCTGATTTTAATTCAATGACTTTTCTTGTAGGAGTTTAAAGATTCATTGTTCAAATTTGAACTACCTCACTATTAAGTATAATTATTTTTATAAATAGCCTTACCAAACTTATGCTTAACATCTTGAGTAAAGCTCCTATACTGATGCCAGCTGGCAGTATTCACATAAATGTGTTACCAATAGATTGATTGCACAATACTTAAGAATTTACTGCTCAGTCTCTATGCTCTGACCAGCAGGGGGAAAAATCCCCACAAAACCCCAGAAGTTTAGCCTATAGCTTTTTGCATTAAAAAGAACCTTCTTAATGTTCATATCTTCGGCAAGTTCATATCTTTGTTGTGTGTCAGCACCATCCTCAGTATATAAATTGAAGAAAAACAATCCACTTCATGGATTTGCCAATAAAATTGTTACAAATCAAGGGCTCCTTCATTGGGCATCTTCTAGAACAAAGAAAATGCATCTTATAAACTCAATAAACCCCAATCCATACATAGCATCTCTCCTTTTCCTTTTCAACTAGCAACTCAGCTGTTTCAAGTCAGTTAGTGCTGAGAAGGATTGTACCACCTCTGGGCCTGGGAAGTGCAGTTCCTTGGGTGGAAGTGTGAAACCAAAACAGTCCACAGGAAGTCTACTGTGAAGAGGCCTTCGGGACCATTCATTTCAGTGATGTAGTGCAGATTTCAAAAGTCACTCAAAGTTAAAGTACTTTTCTCTTTTCATAGTTGATAACAAGATGTAATTTATAAACTAGCAGAAGACAGAATGAATGAAAAAGGGCACAATGATCTCAATTATTATTATCTAATGCAATTGATTTTCTTTTTTTTTTTCTGTTTGAAGTAGAATTTGATTTTCTGCAGCAAGTTCTTTTATTGTTGCTACATTGTTATGGAAAGGAATAACGTCTGTTAAAATGTCACCCATTAGAATATGGAATATGCACAACAGACAACATCCCCATGGGCTAGTATAAAGTATTAATTCCAAGTATTATTCTACTATACAGAATTTTAAGAAGAGAGAGCAATAAAACCATTTACCAGTTTTTGGATTTGCAAAAACAATGTGGGAAAATGAGTAAACACATCCAGCCAGCTTAAATCATAAGCAATTCCTACAGTATGTCTTTATTCCTAACAATCAAACACAAACAAGTGAAAATTATAGAGGATGTACCCCATTTTAGTCATTGCTTTCAATATATTTCCCTAGCATTTTGTTACAACTAAATTCTCCTAAAAAAATAGCAAAAATTATATTTTTGCTTGATTATGTGCTGGAAAGCTTTTTTTCCCCCCAATTACCTTATCCCTTATAGAAAAGAGAAAGGAATGGAATAAGGAATGTGAAGTAAGCTGGGGTGCAGACATCTGTGTGATCTGATGGCCAGGTGAGGTGGGGCCCTCTGGACTGAGAAGGTCTGGAACTGCTAAGAGGTTAGTCCAAGTGAAATAAAGGTTTCCCAAATGCAAAGACTAGGTAGAGAGTTCCAACATATAGCTGCTGAACTTAATTGAACAGTTTATGTTATATTTGAACATCTGGTTTGTGTAGGGGAGGGAGGGAGATGGGGAGAGACAGGACTGAAAGAATAGCTGCTGCTACTCTTCTCCAGTGTGGCTGCTGCCATGGAAACCACCCTGTCTTCCAAGCACATAGGATTCAATCTCATGTACTGTACTTGGTAACGATGTTCTTTTGGCCATCTTAAAAGTGGTAGCTTTTCTTTCCCAAGTAGTAAAGCCCAAATCCTGATTAAAATGTTCATTAACTCCCCTGGATGGAAGCTTTGAAACTTTCTGGACAGAGGGAACATAAGACTTGCAGAAGAATTGAAGCAATGTTGCTAGGCCAACGATTTAGGATGTCAATTTGGACACCGATGCTCTGCTAGCTAAGAGAAGCATGCGGGCTCTCTGTCAGTTACATTGTCCCACTGAAAGGCCCGAAAGAGTGACCATACAGAAGCATGTCCTCATTACAATATACCTTGGTACAAATTTTCCAGAGGATGCTTAATCTCAGGGTAGGTACTCCAGTTTCTCTGATTTTGTTTTAAGAAACTGGATCATGATACATTCTTAGAATTTTTGTTAAAGTGACTACCTTTCAGTGCAGCTATGAAGATTAGCTAAAACAATGTTTTAAAAGTACTAATACACTAATCACTATAACAGAATGTGTAATAACCCTTATGTGTTAACCTGTATCCCCATGAAACTCCTATCTTGAAGTTCTAGGCTACAGTTTCCTCAGAATTTGGACATTTTGGAGGTAGAACATTTAAAGAAATATTAAGTTACAAGGAGGATATGAGGGTAGGCCCCAAGCTAAGCAACACCATCTTTGGTATTTTGTTATGACAGCCCTAGAAAACTAAACCAATGGTAATAGATTAAGAGCTTACTATAGGTTCATAATTAAAATAATTAATAATTAGAGAGTAGATGAGGATCCTGAAAGGAACAACCCTCCACTTTTGCCCTCAACTTTCCGATAGATCCTCTGTAATTAATTGCAGTTTTTTTTAATTTAAAGAGGAAAAAAACAAAACAAAATAAAACAGAATAAAGGGTAGCAACCATACAGTATTCCAAGGAAAAAAGGAGAAGTACAACAACAATAAAACCTAAGAAATTATTACTTGACTAATTACATACTAACTTCTTTGAAATAGTTGTTCAAATTACAAAGTTAAAACATGTAAAGTAGACATTCAAACAGTGAGACTGTTAACAGTTCTGCTCCACGATCTGACAAAAACAACAATATGGTCATCCATCTTACCCACTCAAATATACATGCAATTATATCAATAG